>SDVV010003704.1:0-21021 GCA_016164225.1 Gammarus roeselii | reverse complement strand
ATATATTATGGCTGGATGACCTAATTTAATAAGTCTCCAGAACATGCAAGAGAGAGTCCCTTTCCCAAATAGTATCAAAATTCAGCTACTAACACTTCCCTCTGTGAGTAGCTTTTAGCTACTGAATCTTCTGCAACTAATTTCAATATTAAACTCTTGAAAAACAAAATAGTTTCAAATAATCGTAGAACTTCACAGGAACTTTCAAATTATCTATTGCTTGTTATGATTACGTCAGAACGGGAGAATTCTATGCATCAAAAAAATTGACTTTATTTATTGAAAATCCTAAATTGAATATTTTGAAATATAATAAACAAAAATGTTGCTCATGTTTGTGCTACTATCCTAGAACTTTCTAAGAATAGCTACCTTTTACGTCATGATTATTCTATCATTTTATTAGTCTAAGCGATTTTTGTGAGCCTTACAACGGACCGACACTTTTACGGATTAAGCGACCGAAACCCGTTCAAATTCAGTATGGCACTCGTTATTCTACAGACAAAACAATTCACTCAACAACCGATATGACACATGGTCAATGCCCTGAATACAGTTCACTCACACTTCTTTCCTTCAGCCACCGTCTGTTCGTCTCACCATTAAAGAGTAGTTCCACTTAACAGGCAACCCATCAGAGATAGAAACGTGAGAGACGGCATGAAGACGCTGTATTTGTTACACAACAGGCATCAAGTAATTGAACTTCCCGACAGCCTGGATGCAACTGCAAGTGCCCGTAACAATGGTCATGTCTGTTTGCAAGGCGCAACAATGACAGAAATGAAATTACGTACAAGTGCAGCTCATACTAATCACTTCCAACAGGAGCACATCCTACTTCCTCAACGACAAGTCAACAATACAGCCAAGCAATTAGATTTACTCACCAGACAGTGTAGTTGGACGAGGTATAGTAGCCATCCTGGGTGTCTCCGAACGAAACGAGTGTTTCTGCCGCCAAACGGTCAGTGAGGTTGTTCCCGAACAATGCGTAGGCGAGCGACCCTGCCACCGAGGCGCTGATGATGGTGTACCGGGCCAGCACTGACTCCTCGTCCAACTCTAGGCGCTCCACAACAGTGTTCCTGCAGTAAATAGATGTTGTGTTAGGCTGAAACAGTCATTTGATAGGTGTGAAATTACCGTCCGGATAGACATCTCCTCTTCCACTTGTAACAGCCATAGTGTAGCATAAGCTTCTGCTTCTTCTTCGAATTAAGCTTGAAGAGGAAACATTACAGAGAAGTATTTACTAGAGGATCTTGATAACATTCGTTGAACATAGTTTTCAACCGATTTAGACCCTTATGTCTTTTCATCTTTCACTGTCCCTGAGTTTTTGTTCAGCCTAAAAATCTGGCTGCCGGCGCTAAATGCCGGCTAGGTACAGTTTGGCGAGACCTGCCCCCGGCGGTCCAGTCCGGCTGAACCCCACAACCCCCCCCCCCTACCTATATGAGCGAGCTCTTTCTTGACCCATCATTTCATTCGACGCTGCTGCTTCGACAAGCGCACACCGGCACTGACCTGCTAACAGCATCCCGCCGCACTAGATCCAAAGGATCTCCGCATCTATTTTATGGGTAAGATTTGGTACGGGACGGCACATCTGGGCAGTGGATTAGTGCTCCGCTGCCTCTAGAGCCCCAGATGGGGTCGGCAAATTGCCAACCGTACTGAATTTGCTGTCTCAGTGAGGCCGGCCGGCATCCCAACAAGAATTGTCGACAGATATTTGTCATACAAATATATACACAGATTTTGTTGACGCGCAAAATTTGTCGCCACATAAATTTGTTGATACATAAATTTGTTGATACAAAAAATTTGCAGACACAAATTTGTCGACACGCGCAAATTTTTTGACACACAAATTTGTCGACACACAAATTTGTCGACACAGATATTTCTCGACATACAAATTTATCAACACATAAATTTGTCGACAAAAAATTTTGTAAACACAAATTTGTCGACACACGCAAATTGTTGCCAATAAAATTTGCCGACAATAAATTGTCGACAAAAAATTTGTCAATAAAAAATTTGTTGGCACAAAAATTTTGACAAGAATTTGTCAACACATAAATTTTGTCGACACGAAAATTTTGTGGATACTAAAATTTGTCTACAAAATTTTATAGACACGCAAAGTTGTTGATAGACGTGAACTTGGCGGAAATGATTAGTACACAGAAAATTTTTGTTTGATTTATGACATAATTTCCTCTGGCAATATTGTCTCACTACCATGCTCTCATATGATAGTTCCATCCGACTTATATCTCTCTCTCCCTGGTTTCAGAAGCGATGACGAAAACGCTCTCCACGTCGGGCTAGCGAGATACAGGAAAGCTCCCGCCCAATGAACCATCGGTTTCCCGGTCCACCTGCTCCCAATGTGCCTCTCCTCTGCCCAAAAACAACCTCCATACCACTTGCCTGAAACACTCCAGCTGCTTCGCGGGACACGTGTATAGACCAGCAGGGTGCGCCATATGCCTATAGGCCATGAAAGCGGTCCCAGGCAGTGCGGCCTCAGAGGCTTTCCTGAATAGGTATCGGTCCATGAGACGGAGATCCACAGGCAACGTCACGTCGGACACAAGGTCATTTTTACACCCTGACTCCCGCCACCTCACACTTCTGGGCACGCAACGCAGTCCAGCTCGCTACTCGGAGAATAGGAACAAACGGCAGACAAAGGAGGACAGCACGGCAGCGGGCGGCCCAAGTCGCCTTTCCCCCAAACGTCGAGGAGCTCTAACAGGGATAGCCCTACTCACACGAACGTCTTCTCTTCACGGTCCCCTCGCCCCCCGGGTCACAGATGCTCGCCAGAGGGCGCGCTTACCTCTGCGATCTCGGGACGCACTTCTTCTTTCAGGACGACAGCACACGGGACATACTGCCACCCAATCAAGAGGGGGTTCACTCGCAGCGGGAGTACACCCCTGGGGATCCGGGCCTGCTCTCCGTGTCCATGCGTACCGTATCGGACGAGGGAGCCGCAGCATTACTCAAGACATTGCTTCTCCCCATCTCTTCCCCCCAAGGTTCTGAGTCTTCTATCACGGGAGACCACATAACTGGGGCGGCTCAGACAATCGCTCAGGCCCGCACACTGGCACGTACGGAAATGTCGCCCGCGGCCCCGCTCAGCCCTCGCTATGAAACACTCGCCTCCCCCCAACTCCACTGAAGACGACCCGGCACCCGCACCCCCTGGCTCGGCCATGGCCACGAAGCTCGACAAGGTGCTTTTGGCGCTCGGTTCGAGGCTCGCCTCATGTCCTTTTCCAGCGATATAGAGGTCAGGTTCTACGATCGTAAAGATCGCGGGATCACGGAGAGGAAGGCGACGAGGAGTAAAAGGAGGAACCCTACTACAGTCAGGGCGAGGAAGACTTTGACCCCTCACGGGGGGAGGAGGGGGTACATCTCGGGGGAAAACACCCCCCTTTGTCATATTCCCCATCCTCCAACCACTCGCCAACTCGCTCGCCTCGTCCCAACTCGCCGCGCACACCCTTGCCGGAGGCGGATAGACAGCGTTTACGGTACCAGACCCTTCCGGTACCCTCGCAACCCCCCAGCTTCCGAACGGTACCCTAGAACGCTCCAGGGGAGCTTCTCGACGACGGAACCCCGCCCCTCGCCCCTCCCAGAAAAAGAGGTGGTATGTATCTCCCTTCAGCACGACATACACACAGGGTTTGGTGACCTGCGACTATGTGGTCTACACCACGGAACCGCCCAAAAATCTCATCAAGGTTCATGAGAGGGGCCCGAACTTCGTTTTCTTCATTTTTATCTTCGAACTCGCATATGGCAAGTCCGGTGGACTTGCCACCAGCGAGTTGCGGTCGAGCAACCCTCTCATCGGGGGGGTGACCGTCAGAGAGGACGGTTTGTTCGTTCTAGAACGTATCCTCGTGGTCCCCAACCATCTCAACGCACTGTGGTGGCCCGCGGCCGTCGCGTCCTTCAGCGAAATCTCGCTCGCCCTCGACGTATCCCAGCGCATCGAAGGCAGGGACTTGCCTCTACCATCACGATCCTTCTCGCGTTATCTCGCATTCAATTTTCAAAAACGGTGCTCACGACCAAATTCAATAAATCGCTGCCTGTTTAACACGCACAAGCCGTCCACACAACGCCAATACCAATGCGTCTGGGCTCGTTTCCAAGCGTGACTACGCGCCACGAAGGCGCAGTCCGTCAACCAGTTCACCCTCATGACGTTCCTGCACCATGCCGGCAAGCAGAAACTGCTTTATCCTCGCACACAGTTTTCGTCAACAGAAATGCGCTCCACTTACCTCTCCTCCATGGCTTTGGCGTCACGATCCGGAAGGCGATCTTTAAAGAACTGGCTAAGGCTCAATTTCGCGAGAACCCACCACAACGACGTTTCGTGACGCAGTGGACGCTCGAGCTGGTCCTCGACATGCTCGCCTCTCCTCGCTTCAATACGCAGACGGCGTCGGTATTAGCGCTCTTTCAGAAGACTGTTTCTCGTCACACTCGCAGCAGGAAACAGGGTCTCCGAGATTGCAGCCATGTCACGCGCGGGATTACATTTCTCCAAGAAGCCTCCATGCGCGCTCATACTGACCGCTGACAAGTTCCTGTACAAGAACCCGACCCTCACCCACACGCAACCGCTCATCTCTATCGCCTCACTGCTGCCAGATGGCCGTTCACACGGCTTGTGCCCTATGACCGCACTGAAAGCCTTCAATGAATTTTTGTTCATCCATCCTACTCCAGGAAGCCGCTTGAGGTGTCATCGGTGGGGCACTACATCTGCTCGTTTATCAACCAGACCACACCGCATGCCTTCACTAACGCTCACGATGTCCGCAAGTATGCCTCGTCTCTCGCTTGAACGCGTGGAGTCCCGCTTCAAGACATCGTATCCAAGGCGTTCTGGAAGTCGCCCCATGTATTCGTGCACAAATACCGCTTTACAGAGGAGAAGTCTACCCACCCTTGCGTCTCTTTAGGAACCAGGTAGATAGTCCTTCTCGCTTCAAAAGTTTGGGACATCACATTCGCTCATGACAGAAACTTCTCTACACATAATAGAGTACATACTGAATTATCTCAACATCGCGGGCGGCGACACTCTACGCAAGTTTTCAGACAGCGAATTACGAAATATGTATTTCCTTTTAATACTCTGTTACCATAGGAGCGAACATTGGCATACATCGTTGATACTGGTATATTTATGATTATATTCCCACTATTATACGGTTCATCCACCCTCACTAGAGGGCTATATGTATTGGTTACGTAACTACTCTTTTGTTGCTCATGGTCACGGCCTGCATGTTATCTTTTGACCGCTTTGAGCAGGTATGTTTACTGCCGTTGCTACAACGCCATATTTGCACTTGCCTATACTTCAAGATTATGTGGGCCGTCTTGTTCAGGGCCCGCATATTAGTTTGCCGCTACGACTGATTTTGCTGTTCTTGACAATTCTTGTATTCGCCAATAAATCGAGTATTACTAACATTTATACAAATGTGTTATAATTTCCTTACACGGCAAGCGCTTCTTTGGGAACACTCAGTTTAAGATGCAGCCGATCCATCCACTTTCTGTGCTTTTCTGGCACCCGAAAGCTTGCGCTACTTGATGGTATTTTCTATGCTAAACTATGGCTCTTACGAGTGGAAGAGAAAATAACGATTGTTATCTCAATCATCTCGATAAAAAGCTATCTCTATGTAATGAGTCAGAGCCATAGGGGGCCTCCTCCTCCCCCTGCTATCGTAAGAACATACACCCGTCTGCTTAGGGGAAGCAGCTTAGCTAGCCCTCATGAATGATGGGTCAGGATAGAGCTCGCTTATATAGGTAGGGAGGGGGTTGGGGGTTCAGCCAGACTAGACCGCCGGGGGGCAGGTCACGTCAAACTGTACCTAGCCGGCATTTAGCGCCGGCAGCAAGATTTTCAATCAGAACAAAAACTCGGGGACAGTCGAGAAGCTTAAAGTTCAAAGTAAGATGAAGACACAAAGGCCTAAATCGGTCGAAAACTACGTTTGACAAATGTTATCAAGATTCTCTAGTAAATACGTCTCTGTAATGTTTCTTTTTCAAGATTCATTAAAAAAAAAAAGCAGAAGCGCAGGTAACTACACTATGGCTCCTTCTCATTACAGATAAATAGCTTTATATCGAGAGAATTAAGATAACTTGCTAGCTATCCTGATTACGAACCACACCAAATTCCAAACAATTATACAACTGGTACGCGCTGTGATGCGACTCAATAATGGTGTCCGGGAGAGATTTATTTTCTCATTTGTCCAACAAAAATGATTCCATTGCAGTTCATATTCACAATACTGAATGGTTTGATTGATGTAGTCTTAATAGTAGAAGACTCGGCTCAGCGGGTGAACCAGTCCCAGCTGTATCCGGATACTCACAATACTGATCATTATCTTCCTAAATAGTTGACCAAGTCACACCTTGTGAACCAGTCCCAGCTGGACTTGCTGTCAGAGTCCTGTGCGCTAAGCGTTGCGTTGGTGATGTTGCCTGGTGGGGCGGAGAGGTTTGGGAGGGTGGCCTTATTGACGTCCCTGTCCTTGGTGAGATAACACACGGGCCGCCACTGGGAGAAGCCGCCCATCTTGGTGGGATCGAGGGAGCTGGGGGCCCGCGCGAGGGGGGTTGTGATCTCTTCCAGCTACCAAAAAAAAGATCCAACAATTAACTAACTAATGCAGTAGACGAGAGCCTTTTTCATAAAATTTGAACAATCAATGAAACAGAAAGCGGAGCATTTTTTAATTCGGATAAAAAAAATTATGTTAAAATCCAAACGTACTTTCCCCACAACACTCTGTCCCCGACTAATGATTGGGTAAAGACACCCATGAGGGTGCTAAGGACATACATGAGGGCGCTAAGGACATACATGAGGGCGCTAAGGACATACATGAGGGCGCTAAGGACATACATGAGGGCGCTAAGGACATACATGAGGGCGCTAAGGACACCCATTAAGGCGCTACAGTCACCCATTACGGCGCTACAGTCACCCATTACGGCGCTACAGTCACCCATTACGGCGCTACAGACACCCCACGAGGGCGTTGTAGACACCCATGAGGGCGCTGTAGACACCCATGAGGGCGTTGTAGAGTCCGCAAGTTATTTTCCTCTTATTCCCGCGTGTCCGGGGATCCAGCAGAATTCCACTGCCTGACCCGTCTCATAAGGGCGTTATGGGCACCCATAAGGCAAAACACGCAATATTTTTTATTTAAATGGTTCAAATTGGTTTAGTCTAGACTCTAGAGATTGTTGGTGAGAGAGGTTCTCCAGCGTCAAAAAAAAGAGACAACAAACGGGGATTTCATGCTTGAGACCTTCACTTGGGTTGGGACTCACCTTTGAGAAAATGAAGAATGAAAGGAAGAGAAATAGTATGTCAGAAAAAAAATCCACAAGAAAAAGAGCACAAAAGCTCGAACTTAACTGTGCTCAGATATTTATAATGAGCCCGAGAGCAATGCTACGTAGTTCCTTGCCACTTCTCTAACTACAGTGTAATCTAGCATATAGCTACAGAAAGGTGACGAGTGATCTGGCAAAGGGTTCACAGACAAGGAAACAGAATGCAGATTAAATCGTCATTAAACTAGACATTGTCCCACTACAGCGGAACTGTCATATCACTCGGCAACGTTTAAACCCAGTAATTAGAATACCAGAATTTGTTTTTAACATTTAATTGAAATTCATGTCAGAATTATAGAAACAACTTTCGCGAGGGATTTCAGATAGTTGAAACATTGCTACTAGCGCAGCAAAAAAAAATCATAAATATCACAAATATTCTCACAATATCAGCCGATGGGAATGGCGATTTGATCGTTTATAAACAAGTGCAATTGGGTCCCAATAAAATTGCTCGTCGGCAAGTGTGTGTGGTGGTGACAGCCGTTGAAACTGACACAAGGGATGGTTGGTAAATCTGCCCTGTGAACGAACATACATCTCTGGTTAAAGTTGACTGTATATCCTTCATCCAGTCATAGAAATGCACGTCAATACTCCGTCATTAATAGGTTGAGTGTCATAATTCTTGTCAAGATTTTGGATGTATCAAAATTGTTTTGAACATGCTCAATTCGAATTTTGAAAAAAATGACTTCCCCTCAGTTAGAGTACTCAGCATGAGTCTTACATTGATATTTCTCATGTGATGATAGCTACAAAAATGTAGTAATAGAACCGAATAGAAAAACACATGGATTAGGATGTATTAAAAAGAAATCATTAGCGTCGACTGGGGTGACACCCCGCATTTACGTAAACCTAGAAACTGAGTATTCCTTTCATTGCTATAGATAACTAATTGACCTGGAAAAAAATACAAAGGCATACTAAGTAAGATAAAAATCTTACTAGCAATGGCATTTTGAGCCTAAAAGACAAAAATGTCCCACATTAGGTGTCAAAAGGAAGTAGCTACCTACATACCTCAGCCGCGACTTTCACCCGTCAGTGCTGTATTAACATCCTGACGTAATGAAATGGTAACGTCACTGAAAAAATAATTACGCTATCATTTTTTTTGGTCGTATACTTTCAAATGACATAGCTAATGTGAAAATAATAACATTTAACTACTCCTCAATGTAGAAAAATAAAATATTAAATAACAAAATACGGGCGGGAAGTGATCGGATGTTTTATACCTGAGGTGACTCGTCGCTGCTGTATATCTACAAAATATCCGTAGTATCAACGCCAAATTTGGCAACAATCAGGTTCTTGAACTCTAGCCACATCATCAAAGTTGGCGAAAAAATGAGAACAAAATTCAATCATATATTAAGCAACACACTAGTTCAATAATTTGCAACGAGCATCTGTATATGTACAAGACTTCGGGCAACGGACAGCACACGCATCACTCGTACAACGCTGTGGAACGCACACTTACACCAAAAAAAAACACTAGTCATACTCACACACAGACACACGCATTGCCGAACAAGTATGTAAACAGCATAAGAGATACAGACAATAGGCCGAATTCCCAGAGAAGGGAGGTGGCCGACGGCAAGGAGTTCCTCGCAATCCTCTCACGAAAAACATAGCTCTTTTGCGCGAGAGGGTTCGGCCGCGTGATCTCCCAACACAGTACAAAATGGTTTTTCACAACGACGGCGCTTGGTGGCCAGAGTGAGGCATAGTCAATAATACGTTTAGAGATTATGTACAGGCGATACAGATACAACCAGTAGGCCGAATGGCTGACGACGGCTCGGCGCACCTCAAGCTCCTTTCATACTTTTGCACGCAAACAAATTTAACCCTATGAAGCCAAAGGGTCTGG
Source organism: Gammarus roeselii (assembly GCA_016164225.1). NCBI lineage: Eukaryota > Metazoa > Arthropoda > Malacostraca > Amphipoda > Gammaridae > Gammarus > Gammarus roeselii. The sequence continues at coordinate 11,639 of SDVV010003704.1, read as the reverse complement.
TCAGGAGACCACGCAACCCACACTTCAGGTAAGGAATGAGGTACGGAATCAGTGTCAGCAGCAGAGCCCAACAGTGTGACTGGTTTACCCCTGCCGCGTCATGATGACCATCCCCATGCCCACGACCATCCTTTTAACATAACATTACTTTATTTTAAATGACGTTAACGAGCAGCTTCCTCCTCTCATTACTTTACTTTTACCCACGTTAACACGCAGCCTCCTCCAATGGCGATAGTAAGTACCCTCCTGATGAACTGATGAGTCAGGGTGATCTGTGGTAGGCTATATAGATATATATTGTAAAAAATTAGAGTGTAGATCAACATGCCGGTTACAAGCCTTTGCTAGCTACCCACTAGATGGATAATGCTGATATCAGAACAAATACCAGGACTTGAGATTTCAGGTAAGCCCTGTGAGACCATGACTCAGGAATAGCATTTTAGCCACCAGTGCTGGCTAAGACTGCTAGCTGTCCAGATATCAGTATTATCCTCCTAGTGGGTAATACCATGAAATATACACTCGAAGTTAACAAAGTACATAACTACAGAGCCTACCACAGATTACACTAGCTCGTCACTTTATCAGGTAATAATTACTATCGCCATTATTTTGTGCTTTCTATATACCTCTTGAGATTTACAATGTAGAATAGATAATTTTAATCACAAATTTTCCTGAAATCTAGATCATATCAATAAAGACCTAGAAATAGTGAAACTGCTGCTCCAGAGCGGTGTTCAGCAGTAGGAACTAACCATTAATGCCGACAATGCTAGAAAACTTACTCACTCTAAATTCAACTTTGTCTTATTTACCAAGCATCAATGAACATTTATGAGGAGAAAAAAATCGTTCACGCTTTTTAGCTAACAAAAACATGTTTCATTAAAACAACACCGAACATTTCTTCTTGAGGCTCTGCATCTCGACCCGCCGAGATTGGCTTGAGAACCCATGGGCACTGGATTTATAAGCCACAGCATTGTCACGCTACGGCGATAGAAGATAATTAACTATGCTCAGTGGATGGAGCAAGAAGACAGCCGCGTCCAAATGCATAGACCAGTCAAGCACACATAGGAGTACAAAATTTTGAAATTTAGGCTACCTCGAAACACGTTCAACTAACTCGTAGCTAGCTGATAGATTAGAGTGATAAGGGTTACCAACGTGACATAGCTAATAAGAGAAAACATCTTCATGACACCTGGAACGTACCCATTGCAACATAGCTACTAAAAGAACACACCTTAAAGACGCCTGGAGCGTACTCATCGTCGATAGAGCGGATGGTTTCGTAGTTGAGAAGCATCTGAGTGGTGGAGGACGCCTCAAGAGTGAACCAAAGCGCACGCACCGCCCACCGTGGAGACGTGAAGCCAGAGATGGCGGCGATACGCTCGTGGTTGTGGAACTTGGCGGAGCTGGGAAAGGGGACTACAATATAGGATAACTTGTGGGGAAGATGACAACTATGAACTTGGTTTAGAGAAGGGGATGGCACTAGGGAACTGGTTAGGGGAAGGAGATGACTATGACAATCGGGAACGGGGATAGCAATTCGACTCAATTCAACTTGAGACAGCAATGCCTTCTGGTGACTTAGACAAGTGATGACAATTGGGAACTTGGTTCGTATAAGTGGAATGGAGGAGGTTGTGGGTTATAATTATGCAGCAACGACCAATGGGAAGACAAGGATATGAATTTTCAAACAGAAAATATATACAAACGAAAAAGAAAACATCCAGCTTTAACTAGGATTTCAGATACAAATAGCTACTACATACCCAGAACGCCCGCGTGCAATCGCGAGTACTTAAAAAACAGAGGCAATCAATCACACAGATGCATTATTAGCAAAGCATTGGCATTGTAAAAAGTCATGTCTATATGTGGTAGCTAAATTATGCATACTTTGTGTTTAAAATCACTTGTTCCACAGCCAACAAAATTGAGAAACATCAATAGAATTCAAAAAGTCATGATGTCTGTAACAAGTCGCAAGCTAGATAGCCAATATAGACACATTTACAACTTGTTTTGATGAAGCACAAAATGGGACAAAGCACAGAACAGATACAATGACGATACGTCAGCTCTTCTGTTCTTGACAAGAAAAAAGCTAACCAGGGCTAAAATCAGTACTGGATTGTCCAGCCGTTTTCAAACGTGCGTTTGGAAATCATTATGCATGCGATTCAAGAACACAGATTAGATTAAAGTAATGAAGCTTTCTAGCGCGCTGGAGTCATCGTCCTTCTGGCGCCGAATGTCGAACCAGCAAACAGTGGTGCATCAAATTTGTCTTTGTTTTCCTTCTTATTCAATGTTCGAGTTAAGGTTTACTACTGCGCAAAGTCGAATCCTTTACGCAGCGAACGTCAATGGTATGTACGGGTGCCACAGGAGGTACAGGAACTCCTAAGATGCTGAGGCCATATGGTCCAAGCACTCCCCGGATGGCAGTAAGGAGGAATAACACACTACCTACCCTGCTTCAGAGCCATAAGGATCCGCAGTAGTCCTTAAGGTGCGGGCTACGCGCTCCAACACCTGCTGAGGGGGAAGATGAAGAAGAGACAGAAAACGGGGATCTCATGCATGAGATCTACACTGGGTGTAGAGAATTTCACGCATGCGAACAGCAAGAATGGAAAGAAGAAGAAGAAGGAATAGTCGTAGAAAAAGGTTGAATAAAAGAAAGAGTGCAACTTGGCTGTTATTTGCCACCCGAAAGAAGAATAGTTAGAACCGGTATGTGAACGTCTGAGTGTGTGTGTATGTGTTTATGTTTGTGTGCAGTGATTTTTAGGAGAGTTGTTAAGAAACAGTCTAAGACAAGTTTAAGGAAATTTGAACTAAACATAAAATGCAAGTGAGGTAAATAAAAAGTCAAGCAAATCAGGATGGGGGAGAAAAGGAGAGATAGTAAAGGGTGAAGAAGAGGAGAGTCTGAAGGGAAATAAGAGGGTTCACCCCCCCCCCATTTGGGCCATGACTACGTGCGGCCCGTGAACCTAACAGGTGCTTAGAGTGGGATTAAAGAACATAGCTACCAATAAAGTTTATAACATGCTGCCACCAAAACGCTACCAATACCCATATAGACGAGACATTGTTTGCCACAGCAAAATGATCACGTCTCCCACCAGTATTGTCCGCAACTTATAACTAACAAATAAAGATTTGTTCACAGCATTTAATTACAGTAATTATGATTCAAGTTTTCATACTGAAACGAACTTTTTTTTTACCAGGTGTCAGATCAACCAATAAATGGTTGATATTCCAAAAAATTATTCCGCAACACCATACCAGTGATGAAATTCACGCTACCATCCTATTACAATTGTAGCAAGGACGTACAGTTACAAAAATATCATTTAAATCGCTGTTGAAAGGTTTAGGATTAAAAATGTGAGAAAAAAACATATCAACATACAGCACCAAATCTTTTTAATTATATTTGCCATTGTGTGATGACTGGAAATGTAGGAGAGTTCCGTCAATGTTTTCATCTAGATGCTATTTTTATTTGACACATAAATTTCGAATGAAACTTCATTTTGATTTAGCTAGAACTCCGCAAAATCAAAACTATGTCTTCCATGAAGTTATAACTTAAAATTGTAGATTAGATGAGAGTGACGAGGCTTTTTAGCAAGCTGGAGTCATCGTCCTTCTGACGCCAAATGTCAAACCAGCTAACAGAGCTGAATCAAGTTAGTCCGTTCTTTCTTTTTTTATTGTTCGAGTTAGGTTTACTACTGCGCTAAGTCAAAGTCCTTTACGCGGCGAAGGTCTATGGTAGGTGCAGGTGTAACAGGAGGTACAAGAACTCATAAGGTTCTGAGGCCATGTAGTCTCAGCACTCCTCGGGTGGCAGTAAGGAGGAATAACACACTACCTACCCTGCTTCAGAGCCCCAAGGATACGCAGTAGTCCTGCTGAGGGGAAGATGAAGAAGAGACAGAAAACGTGGATCCCATGCATGAGATCTACAAGAGGTGTATAGGGAATTTCACTAATGAGAACGGCACGAATGGAAAGAAGAAGAAGGAATAGTCATAGAAAAAGATTGCATGCAAGAGCGCAACTTAGCTGTTTTTTACCCCCTGAAAGAAGTTAGAACCGGTATGTGTATGTTCGAGTGTGCGTGTCCATATCTGTGTGTGTACGTAAAAATATAACTAAAGCAAATCAGAATTGGGGAGAAAAGGAGGGATAGCAAACGGTGAAGAAGAGAAATTAGGATGCTCACACCCCCCCCCCCCTCCCGTTGGGCCTTGACTCCATGAGGCTCGTGAATCTAACAGATGCCTAGAAAGGGTTTAAACCTGTAAGAAAAGAGATGTGGATTCTTTTTCATGAATATTGTCTTGTAGCTATACTTTTTATTTGAATTAAATAAATTGTTGTCAAAATGGTAGGGCTGGGCAATATATTTACAATTATTTATTGCTTCATATACTAGTTTTGAAACTGTATGAGGACACAAAAATATTTGAAAAAATTGCATAAACAAATAGTTAAATATTTGAAGGAAAAAAACATCTAGAATGATTATTGTCTTAGCGTTACAGAAGACATGAGATGATTTCCCTGGAATCAGAGTTCAAAGCTCGTTTGAATGATTCGACAGGCATTGTCATACTGAAAAACCTATGGCACCGAGTAAAACAAATATGTCTCTCCGATTGGGCTGACTGACAATTAATCATGATACTGAATTTATGAAGAGCTGGCTACATGATATACACATACAAAAATAGTGAGATTCCCAAGATGGAATAAAAGGATAACTTGAAAAAAAAAGTGTGTAGGCGTGGAAATATCAATGCTGACAAAACTTGGATTGTGAGATTACAATGGTAAATGATAGCTACAATCCAGCTGAGTGAATAACCATGACGTCTTTGAGACAAATTATCAACAGGTGATGCAAGAAGTCAGTCTTTAGGGCGCGGTTCGGCTCTTAAAATAGCTATTTGAAAATTAGAATAAATTGAGGGGGCTCATCTCCACCGATCCTCAGATGTAAGCCTTAGTGAGTTCCCCGTAGGGCGCGTGCCACTTAAAATGTTCTTGCAAGGGTGGATAGTCAGCAGTACAGTAAAATTTCAGGGAAAGCACAGCAGATAGGTAGAGATTTTATCAATGTAAACATTAATGTTATCGAAACGGAACTTACAAATGGCGTTTGCTCTCTGCCCTCTGATTATCAAATCGCGATAAGCAGAGATAATGAAATAGTGTGCTAAGCTCTAACAGCAGGCTGTGTACAAAGCAGTTTGACACAGAACATTTAATATCTTATAGGTAATAGTTTGTAGTGGACCTATTTCACCAATAGTACAAATCACATCGTGTGACTTTATGCTTCCTCCCTGGTAGCTGAATGAGCATGAGAATAATTACATACATATTTACCCGCTCAATCTAACACAGAAGAGTGAGACTTAGATGAATTCTAAGTTCCAACATGATGACCAAAAATAAAGCAAGGCTTTGAACCAATATATTATCCCTGCTCAATCTCTTACTGCATTGTTTGAAACTCCGAGACAAGAGTTTTGGATGGTAGATGTTCAGTGACAAAATTACCACTTGAGCAGAGTGCTACATAACTATTCTAACCTAGGTTTCACAACACACGATTTCTTGAAAGATGTATGGAAGGATTATCCAACGAGTTGAGTTTGAGGAGTCTAAGGCTTTCTCTGTGGCGTTGTTAAAGTATGGCTCTATTGATTTTTTGATTACGGTGATCGGGTTTACAACTACGCAGAATCAATGGCCTTAGAGCCCCGAATGTCCGTAATGATCAGGCGCCGATCGTAACTGAGATGCAGTATATCCTGGAGCACAATGCATATGCTGCTCACCCTTTGCTAGGGTGAGGGTTGGGCACGTTGAGCTGCAAGTTGTCCAACACCAAATCCACAGTAGCCGAGCTCGCCATTGCCTGAAGCCCAGGATATTCTTCCCCACGACTCAAAGCATTGCTGTTGCTAACCTGTCCAGAAAGAAAGGCGATATTAGAGGTTGGGTTTGTGCGCTGTTGAATCCGCACCAAAATAATACAGAGGGGATAGATAGCAAACAAGGATTTCATGCATAACATCTGCAATCAATGTGGAAATTTTATGCATGAGAACAGGAAGAATCGAAAGGAAAGGTCAGAGAAGAACATTGCATGATGTACAGAGTGCAACACCCTAGCCTAAACAGTGTTTCGGCCGGCCACGTGCATCGCCAGAAGTGATCAAAGACCTACAATATACAGACCAGCTAACTTAACCTCTTTTTCAGTTTGGGGTCCTTTAGGACAAAAAAGAAGGCAAGCCGTGTCTAGGTTACAAAGGTCAAAGCTAAGGTAGTAGCAAATGTTAACTAATGCAGATGATTAGCACTAGTGTCATCGGCCAGCTTCATTAACATCAGCTATAATAATAAATTGAACATTGGAAGACAACAAAGAAGGCACAGATAATTAGAAACTGTTTCACCTACTCAGGAATTAAAATACTGTAACACAAGACAAATGCACCTGTGTCTTGTTCTTGTTCGGCTCGTAGCTAGCCATTAAGCACAAGAAGAGTCCGACCTACAATCAGACGGCTATTTTAGTGAAGCAACATGTTTCGACCTGAAACAATTGTCTCTCAAGTACCTACACATAAACTTAAAGGTCAGCTTCCGTGTCACTTTTTTGTCATAACACATAAGTGAGTGAAGTCGGTAAGAGACATCTCTAGTTCCATTCCTCACAAATCTATTAGCCATTATTTGAAAATGATTGAAGTTGGGATTGCAACAAACAAACAAATCCTCCAAAGCTCTGCATTCTACTGGCCAAGATTTAGAGCAGTTAACCAATAGCAAGAGATTATCAAGTTACAAAGTGATCAGAGCTCTGGTTTATATACAAATCTGCTAATCATTGCACCAGTTGGCCCTCTTCTAGATGCTTAAATTTTATTGGCAAGCATTGAGTGTATGAGAGGAGTGTGCCGTGCGCCTTGTCGTCGGCAACCTCCCATAATGGGGGATTTGGCCTAGTGGCTGTATTTGTAGACGTTTTTCAATAACACACAAAGCCACACATTTCCATTCAAATGGTTCACACCGCAATCCAAAATGTTGGCAGAAAAAAGGATTCGAACAGTCTTCAATTGTTTGGCTATACCTTAACATAAATTTCCATGCTTCTCAACATGTATTGAAAATATGTACAATCCAAGAAGAAAAGTGACAGCATTTGTAGAAAATTTGTTCTTCAACGTAAATAGAAGAACTGCAAAACTTTTGGAAGCCATGAATGCTTGCCTTGAACAGTTGTTTAGCGGAAAAAAGTAGAAGAAATCAAGTGACGTAGCTACAGAGGGTAGTAGATAGCAACAGCAGAACAAAATGTTCACAAGTATTGCTGGCTATAACTAACGGCTCTATCTAGCATAATACCTCAGTGTGTGGTGTTGACAGGGTGCTTATAAAGTTATTTATAATTTAAACACTATTAAATTTCAAGTATGTGACATTTTAAATTTAGATTAATTGAATGAATTGAAAAAGAATGCACTTGGCTTGTTTTCATGTATCAAATAATGAAAGTTGAATTACAGCATTGAAATTGGACCCTATCAAATGATGAAAGTTGAATTACAGCATTGAAATTGGACCCATTCTTATGCACGCAGATTTGAACCCTTTGGATGAAGCTTGCAACTGCATTTAAATTTTTTTCCTCGCTGGCTGCAGCATTAGAGATTGCCCAGCTGTTTTTCAGATAAATTAATTGAGTTTGTGAACAATGGATTCCATCTCTCTCCAAAACCAGTAGTTGAGCAGGCTGAGGTGAGAGCTATAAGCGGGCATGGGCTGGTTTGGTTATCAGCTCGGGCAAACTTTTTACAGAGTTTTAAGCTACATCCAAGGATTCATATCTGCACTCATAAGAATGGGTCCCATTTCAAATAGCTAGGATTTTTTGGTCATTAGATGCATTTCCATGTTAATTTCACTCATTTTCAGTCTATTTCAATCATTCAAAGTATAAAATGTTGGATGACGAGGCTTTTATAGAATCAATAATTTTTGAAAATCCTTAAAAACAACACGTAGCTACATGTTTACCTTGTTGAAGGTAACACATTTCTGTTCCTCTAACAAGTCAAAATTTGGATTCCTTGAGCAGTGCAACGACACGTAAATCTCACAGTGAATGCGATGGCTGAGGAGTTGTCCATGCTGGTGCCGTTGAAGCGGGTGGTGCGTAGCTGCAGGGTGACACGGCCTTCGTGCCCGGCGGCCGGGAGCAGTTCGGAGGACCACTCGAACAGGTGGGTGGGGAGGCGCAATTGAGCAGTTTCGGGCACACCCACAATGCTGCCCTTGTCATCAGGGTCATCATACAGGATCACCTGGAATGAGGGCAGGACAGGTGTGACCTCATATAGGTTCAACTAAAATGGGGACAGCAAGTCATGTGTGGCCTCATACAGGATCACCAGGAATTGGGACAGCAGGTCATACGTGGCCTCATACAGAATCATTCCGTATGTGATGCGGAAATAACCAGAATAGATTCTCTTATTAATGCACAACAACATTGGGGCCCAAACAATTGACTTTTGTAAACCTATTGAAATGCAGTTGAACATCTTAAGTAGTTTATGGACCAGCAAATTATTTGGAAACCAGTAAAACGTTTGGAGAAATCAGTTAATCCATGCTTGCTCTTGACCTTTTACTGTTGGATACCCCATCCTGGAAGAAGCTAACCACCATTATTGTGTCTGTCTTGAGAGGATTCCTCAAAGAAGCATTTGGTAGTTTTCAGGTGATGGCTGTCATGGCGGGAACATGTCCCTGAGCTGCTCTCTGAACTTGGAATCTTCATGCATGAAATATAAGGTAGTTCAACACCTCTTTGAAGAAGAGTATCAAATGAACTTATGGGTGGAAGGAAGCTGGAGTTGACAATAAGATAAGAGACCATGCTAGGTGGGGAGGTATGTAGTTGTGGACATGCCCTCTATATTCATTTTTTTGTTGGGGTAACTGCCCGAAGATTCACAAGGTCTACCCCCCTGCATAGCAAGTGGGGCAAATGAGGCAAGAGTGACCAGAATGGTTTCTCTTGTTCATGTACAACACAATATCTGCAAGTGAGGCTCGAGTGACTGGAATGATTTCTCTTTTTCATGTACAACACAATATCTGCAAGTGAGGCTCGAGTGACTGGAATGATTTCTCTTGTTCATGTACAACACAATATCTGCAAGTGAGGCTCGAGTGACTGGAATGATTTCTCTTTTTCATGCATGACAACAATATCTAATATATGAAAAAAAAACTCAGGAGCATCAAGAGAGACTGCAGTAAGTGGAAATGCAGCCAAATTGACCCATCATATATGCATAAATGTTTGTGTTCTTTTTCAACTAATGTTACTGATTTAAACATGCTCTTCTTGCTTCCATTCTCAAACTTAACATTTCTTATCTTCAAGTATTATAAATTAGGGAGTTAGCTACAAGGTATAAACAGTCACCTCAGTTCAGAGTATGGCCCATGGCACATAGCTAGCTTATTAAGGGTTGGTGATGGAATATTAAAACATGTGGTGCAAATGTGCCCAATGATAGTTATACACAGCATAAATACCAAGCTTTGTAAAGCAGCTACATAAGTTTTGCTATTCTAAATCTTGTAAAAATTCATGGGAGTCATTGGGTTGAGTCTACCCACTGCAGGGTGTCAACAGATGCCCAACAATAATCAAGCATATTCAAGCCCATCTAAGCACCATCCCGCAAATGTTACAAGCACCATATTTTTGCAATATCAAGCCTTAATTTTGTCATCATGCAGTCATGAATGGTTTAATAAAGAAGTTAATTCAACCTGTGTGCAAGGCTTCTAAAGGAAAACCAATGATCAAACTATCAACATATTTATGTGAGTCAAAACACTACTTATAAACAATAAGTTTAAATTTACATTCCAGAACCTAAGATAATTATTGGTCTAGCTACAAACATTTGATAGCTAAAAAAATTGTAGATATCAAAGATATATATATGGCCTCCACCTACATTACAGTCATGCTCTGTCCCCCAATTAAAGAGCTTTCTTGATAGCTAAATAATAATTTGACATCAGCTGCAAAATGCTCACTCTACAATATGAGCACAGAAATGTAATTAGGACTGGAAGGACAATTCAACAGGCAGTACAACTAGGAGCTACAACCTGTTGTTCTCCTAAAATAATAAAATGCATACATATTCTACAGTGGGTATAAATTTCATAGGGATACAATACACTGTAACAAATAGCAACAAGAGCCATCATAATTGTAAATATTTGTGCAATATAGTGGGCTCTAATTTATCACTACAGAACATGTTATATGAAATGTTTTGGTAGCGCAAAGTTGTAACCCACACAGGCATTTGTAGATGACATTTACTGACACTTGTAAACATCATTTAAAAGTGTCTGTGCCAATGTGATGAACCTCACATTATGAGGTCCAGCATTGATTATCAAAACTATGGAATATGAAGGAATGTTTACCTTCCCTAAATAGAAGGCCTAACCCAGCATATCATGTGTATACATTCTTATTAATAACCTAATGAATGTATGGTGCATTATTTATAATATGTTTTGCAATGCTTTGCAGCCAGATGCTTCACAGAATAAATAAAGCATCTGGATATCGTGGACAAAACTGTAATTTAAAGTATTATTTGACTGAGAGGCTGGCTTTGATCAAATCAAGCTCATTTACAAATTTCGAGAATAAACAAAAAAATCATTATGACACATCCAAGCGCACAAAAAAAATCAAGCACATTCAAGCACACTGTCAACAAGGGTGACTCCATGCATTTTCTGCCTACTTTGAAATTAATCAGGAAATACAAAAAAACATTTTGTCTTACATAGAATTACCTTGAATTCATGCTACAGCAACTAGCCTTTAGAAATTGACAAATGATTTTATTTAATCCATTTTTTTTTACTTTAGTAGCCTATTTATACATATAATAATTCCGAATCATAATTATTTCAGAGTGTTGAGAAATACTTCCTGTAAAATTAGTTTACAAGCATAGTTTCCTCACTGCTATAAATTAAGAAAAACTGCAACACAAGACATGCATTAAAAATAGCGGGTGAAAAAAAAGTTACATCAGCCAGGGCAATTTCCCACAGTGGATAACCTTGAGCCATTCCCCGCACCCCCCTTTTATACACTAAAACGTCAGATGTCACTATTTGAATATGGGACTTGCAAGAGCAGGTCTTTGTAAGCAAGTATCTGATACATATATATAATACACACAGAATTGATGAAATAGGTTTATTGAATGTTTTTCAGGTCATTGAAAAATCAAATTTGTTGGTAATACTTGGAATAAATTATGGTTTGTTGCGTAGGACGGATTTAAGGTAGAATTTTTTTTTCAACATATACAAATATAAAACAGTGAGAATTCATCCCAGATTAACAAAAAAAAACATCGACAGTGATTCTTGCATATGGTTTGTTATTAGGTATATATATATAGCTATATATATATATAAATAAATAAATATATATATAAATAAAT
>SDVV010003703.1:0-21022 GCA_016164225.1 Gammarus roeselii | reverse complement strand
TATATATCAATGACTGAACACCGTACACAAGGCTAGGATAGGTCAAGTTAGGTTAGGTTAGTTAATCTGTCCTCTCTGGTAACAAATATGAGTCGAGATTGACCGCGAAGTAGAAATAAATAGGTACAAGTTTTATAAAAACCGTGTGAAGGATGGTAAATGTACATATCTATGACTGAACATTTTACGTAAGGCTAGGTTAGATTAGGTTTTTGATGATTTACTAGATCAAAAAATCAATGTGTGTATCAAACTACAAAGGATAGATCAAAATGTTGAGGCATGTGGAGATATTTGTTGTGCATTAATCCTGAAACACTGAAAATCATATGCATGCATGAAAAATTCGATCGAAATTGCATTATTCTTGGATCCAATAGGTTAGGATAGGTCGGGATGAGTAGTTCATTCAACTTAACATGACGAAAAGCTAATCCACATTAAATATCTTGTAACAAAAGCAAGGGTTGTTGTTCTATAGGTTAGGTTAGGTTAGGGTGCCTAAGTATTAATGCATCTGGCAGTGTATCACGTGTGCGCGTGTTTGCGTGTGCGCGTGTTTGCGTTTGCGCATGTGCGCGTGTGCGCGTGTGCGCGTGGGCGCGTGGGCGCATAAGTGCGTGAGCGCGTGGGCGCGTGGGTGCGTGTGCGCGTGCGCGCGTGTGCGCGTGTGTGCGTGTGCGCGCGCATATTGAGTCCATATTGAGCAACTACAACTCGGACAAATTATTCCAAAACGTAATTAGATACAATATCGGGCCCATCCCTGGCCATAACACAGGTTGGGTTGAAGTCTATGTTGAATCCTGTATCAATTAATAATTTTTATTGAAACAAATAAAACCATTCATTTTCGTCGGGGAGATGAAACTCGATTGCGCGTTCTAGGAGACACGAGTTAGAGTCCCGGTCGTGAACATCGGCTAATTGTTATTGTGTTGCTTCGCGAGTCAAGTTTGTAACACTCATTGTTATATTACGTCCGACTTCCAATTAGGCGTTTAATTAATGCATGCACATGGTACGATGATGACCATGCAAGACAGTGCTCTGTTTGGCCGTGTTGATTCTGCCCTGGTCTGTGTAGTCTTCTCAGCCAGGATTGCCATCAGGAGCATGTTATCTGCCCCTTAGAGGACCATGTTCTGATAACACTGATAACATCACCTCCTCTTTCTCCCAACACCCCCCCCCTCCCCATCTCCCGTACAATGAAGTTGTTTAACGATCTACGTATATTGGGAAAATATTTTTTACCTGTGTCGATGTTCTCTCGAAAAATTAGGAGCGGACTGTCATCGGTAGATGTGCATGCTGGGTTATCCAATTCTATGTTTTAGTTGGGTCAGCGTTGATGATTTCGAGTCGCGGCTGCTCGGTCGACTGCAATAAACCTGTTATCAATCATGGGGCTTATCTCGACGAAGCTTCTGTCGCGTTTTAGGGCTGCTTATGCAGCGTGTTGCATAGCCATGGCACCTTCGTGCAGTCAGTACCCGCGTCTGTCACGTCTTAGGGCTGCTTATGCCGCGTGTTGCATAGCTATGGCACCTTCGTGCAGTCAGTACCCGCGTCTGTCGCATCTTAGGGTTTCTTATGCCGCGTGTTGCATAGCTAAGGCATCTTCGTGCAGTCAGTACCTACCCGTGTAGCTACAAATGTTCCGTCCCCTTTAAAGACCAAACATCTCTGATGACTTTAAACAGTGGACTTATTTTCAATTTGGATAAGCTTATGGTAAAGCGGTCATAAATTTGAACACTTTACCAGTTATTGTCGGAAAAAAACAGCTGTTGAGAACTTTTGTTGACACAAGAGCGATTCTTGCGGGAGATTTTTCATGCACCTGAACACAGTTTGTGCAGGGAAAATTTTCCTAGCTAACTCAGTCATAAGTTAAGGTACATTTATTGGTGATCGGCGGCCGCTACCGATACGATACTCTGAGTGTCTCTGTGGCACACCATATCTTTTTGGTGCTCCGTGTCTTTCTGGCGCACTGTGCCCGTCTGGCGCCCAGTGCTCGTCTGCTGCGCCGTGTCTGGCTGCTGCATCGTGTCTGTCTGGCGCATCGTGTCTGTCCCGCGCACCGTCGTTCTGGTGCACCGTGTTCGTCTCACGCCCCGTGTCCGTCTGACGCATCATGTCCGTCTGGCTCAACGTGTCCATCTGGTGCACCGCGTCAGTCAGGTAGACATTATCAAGCGTCAGGCGCAGATGCCTGTCCGTCAACATACAAGCTAGAAGCGCTCATTGTCTCACCCGTGCATCTTCATTCGCTAGCGTAGTCACCTTAATCAGATTCAGTAGAGAAATTTGTTATCAGATCCCTATTTAAATTGAAACTCTTAACCGCCTTCCATAATTTAATCTAATTATTGCAGCGCTCGTTGTCAGATTTCGTAGTAAATCATGTGTGATGTGTTGATCCCTGGCTGCGGTTATCTAAGTAATAAACCACGCGTGATCTCTTGAGCCATCTCAATCTCCTAGGTCTGAAAATAGAACACGCATATAATAGTATTCTTTTGTCTCTTGGTCACGAACACGCCGGTATTTATTTCACCTGTACATGGCGGATATGTTTTATTGTTAGCAGCAAGCATTAATTAAGTTACAGGATTGCTTGGTTCCTAACCTAACCTAGCATTCCCGCATAGCCGTAACCGACAAATCTTTGTGTTTACACCACACTAAGGGGTGCAGGCACTTACAGGAGCAGCCTACTGCACGAAGGGGTGCAGGCACTTACAGGAGCAGCCTACTGCACGAAGGGGTGCAGGCACTTACAGGAGTAGCCTACTGCACGAAGGGGGGCTGGCACTTACAGGAGCAGCCTACTGCACGAAGGGTGGCAGGCACTTACAGGAGCAGCCTACTGCACGAAGGGGGGCAGGCACTTACAGGAGCAGCCTATTACACAAAGGGGTGCAGGCACTTACAGGAGCAGCCTACTGCACGAAAGGGTGCAGTCACTTACAGGAGCAGCCTACTACACAAAGGGTGCAGGCACTTCAGGAGCAGCCTACTGCACGAAGGGGTGCAGGCACTTCAGCAGCAGCCTACTGCGCAAAGGGGTTCAGGCACTTCAGGAGCAGCCTACTGCACGAAGGGGTGCAGGCACTCCAGGAGCAGCCTACTGCACAAAGGGGTGCAGGCACTTACAGGAGTAGCCTACTGCACTAAAGGGTGCAGGCACTTACAAGAGCAGCCTCCTGCTCAAAGGGGTGCAGGCACTTCAGGAGCAGCCTACTGCACGGAGGGGTGCAGGCACTTACAGGAGCAGCCTACTACACAGAGGGGTACAGGCACTTACAGGAGCAGCCTACTACACAAAGGGGTGTAGGCACTTACAGGAACAGCCTACTACACAAATGGGTGCAGGCACTTACAGGAGCAGCATACTACACAGAGGGTTACATGCACTTACAGGAGCAGCCTACTACTCAAAGGGGTGGATGCACTTATAGGAGCAGCCTACTACACAAAGGGGTGCAGGCACTTGGAGGAGCAGCCTACTACACAAAGGGGTTCAGGCACTTACAGGAGCAGCCTACTACACAGAGAGGTACAGGCACTTACAGGAGCAGCCTACTACACAGAGGGGTACAGGCACTTACAGGAGCAGCCTTTACTTAAAGTTCGTCAGCCGAATTGGATCTGTCCGCTTTACGGCGCTACTCGCTACTCCATTAAACTGATGCCTGTCTTACACAGCCTTTATCCGCAGTCATGATGCCACGTTTTATTTTAGTTGTTAAAGCAGACCTTTTATGACGCAAAGTCAAGGACGTACGCTGCAATTTCTTTAGTCTAAAAACGGATTGGGACTACCCCTGTCCAGCTTGCGCTGGTAGCCTTTTTTTGTCCCACGGCGTTTATGGGCTGGCCTTACACCATGAAGAGACCTGCCAGAATGTCTCACTCGGGTCACGTAGCCTCGAACCTACAACCTTCTGTTTTCAGTGGAAGTGTATTGTTAGGAGAGATCATCACGGTATACCCACTCGGCCATCGAGCAATAGTGAGTTACGAAGTGGTAACAGAAATCTCTTTTGAAATTAAATAATAAGTTAACACCTCCTTCTTCACTCCCAGAGTGCGCTTGAAGTCTACATATATAAAGATCCACTTATCCTCATCGCAATCGTACTGATCTCCGCGTTCCGCACTGCGCTCTCAACCAAGATCCCCCCCCCCACTGATCCGTACGATTCGTCCGGCTGTCATTGAGACCTGTCCAATACCAGCATGCTGTGATGCTCGTTGCCTGCATTGGTACCTGTCCATTACCATCATACTGTGATGCTTGTCGACTACATTAGTACCTGTCTAATACCATCATGCTGTGATGCTCGTTGCCTGTATTGGTACCAGTCAATTACCATCATACTGTGATGATCGTCGATTACATTGGTACCTGTCTAAAACCATCATGCTGTGATGCTCGTTGCCTGCATTGGTACCTGTCTAAAACTATCATGCTGTGATGTTCGTTGCCTGCATTGGCACCGTCCAATAACACCACGTTGTGGTTATCGTTGCCTGCATTGGCACCTGTCAAATACCATTATGCAGTGATGCTCGTTGCTTGCATTGGCACCTGTCCAATACCATCACGCTGGGGTTATCGTTGCCTGCATTAGCACCTGTCAAATACCATCATGCTGTGATGCTCGTTGCCTGCATTGGTACCTGTCCAATACCATCATACTAGGATGCTCGTTGCCTGCGTTGGCACCTGTCCAATAACATCACGCTGTGGTTATCGTTGCCTGCATTGGCACCTGCCAAATACTATCATGCTGTGATGCTCGTTGCCTGCATTGGTACCTGTCCAATGCCATCAAACTAGGATGCTCGTTGCCTGCGTTGGCACCTGTCCAATAACATCATGCTGTGGTTATCGTTGCCTGCATTGGCACCTGCCAAATACCATCATGCTGTGATGCCCGTTGCCTGCATTGTTACCTGTCAAATACCACCATGCTGCGATGCTCGTTGCCTGCATAGGCACCAGTCCAATACCATCATGCTGTGATGCTCGTTACCTGCATTGGCACCTGTCAAATATCATCATACTGTGATGCTCGTTGCCTGCATTGGCACCTGTCCAATAACATCACGCTGTGGTTATCGTTGCCTGCATTGGCACCTGTCGTGGTCTGCATTGGCACCTGTCGTTGCCTGCATTGGTACCATCATACTGTAATACTCGTTGCCTGCATTGGCACCTGCCCAATAACACCACGCTGTGGTTATCTTTGCCTTCGTTGGCACCTGTCAAATACCATCATGCTGTGATCCTCGTTGCCTGCATTAGCACATGTTCAATAACATCACGCTGTGGTTATCGTTGACTGCATCGGCACCTGTCCAACACAATCATACTGCGATGCTCGTTGCCTGCATTGACACCATCCAATAACACCACGCTGTGGTAATCGTTGCCTGCATTGGCACCAGTCCGAAACCATCATACTGTGATGCCCGTTGCCTGCATTGGCACCTGTCCAATAACACCCTAACACCACGCTGTGGTTAACGTTGCCTGCATTGGCCCCTGTCAAATACCATCATGCTGTGATGCTCGTTGCCTGCATTGGCACCTGTCCAATAACACCACGCTGTGGTTATCGTTGCCTGCATTGGCACCTGTCCAATACCATCATGCTGTGATGCTCGTTGCCTGCATTGACCCCTGTCCAATAACATCACTCTGTGGTTATCGTTGCGTGCATTGGCACCTGTCAAATACCATCATGTTTAGTGTACGTTACCTGCAACGGTACTTGCCAAATACTATCATTTTCTTGTGGACATCACCTGTCTAATTACCATCATGGTTGATGCACGTTATCTGCAGCGGTGCTTTTCCAACTATCGGGATGTATTGTACACGTTACTTGTTGAGGTGCCCATCCCAATACTATAACAATGTCAGAAGCAGCAATCATTACTCAGGTCTCCTCCCTTCCTCTACTTTCCTCCATCATATGGCTATCATCTTGTATCATCACCCCATCACACGTCAGCAAAGAGCATCTACTCGCAGAAAACTCACATTCTAGCGCCCTCTCGTCACCCCCAAACTAAAAATCACCAATCAGTGATTCCCTATCATCCCCACACAATCAGCTCCCATGCAACGCCTTTTCAACACGATCGCAACTATAGCGTCCCATCAGCGCCTCCTCACGTCTTCTCCTACCCTCCTCCTCCACTCTACACTACTCACGCAAATTTGTCTAACTATGCTTGCAGCACAGCCCCAATCTCCCCCTTTCGCTTCCATTCCCTAACCTCAGCCCAAACTCCGACTCTACCTATTTCGCTGATCCCTCCGATAAGTTGCCCCCCTCCACTCATTCCTTCCTCTAGCTCCCACTTTCGCTACCAGTCCCTACCCTCAGCCCAAACTCCAACATTACTTATCCCGCCAATCCCTCCCATATATTACCCCCTCCACCCGTTCTTTCCTCTAGCCCCCACCTTCGCTACCATTCTCTAACCTCAGCCCAAACTCCAACTCTGCCTATCCCACTAATCCTTCCCACATATACCCCACTCCAACCATTCCTTCCTCTAGCTCGGTTCAGCCATTCTCAGCCACGCCTCTCTTCAACCACCTATCTAAATTTCTTTCCCTTGGTTCTGTTCGGTCTTCCTGCAATGCTACTCGAGAATTAGCAAACTGATTCTTAGATAACGTCAGTAAGAGTGTTACTAACGAGCATATTAAAAATCTAAATGAGGGTGGCGTTGCTGACACATGAAACAATAAACCAAATGAACGAATGCCAATGCAGGTGACGGAAAACTTGCAACAACTCCCCAGAAACACCAACATCGACACCATTCTCAACGATTTAAGATTAAAGATACAATCAACACTAGCAAACGGACATTGTATGATTCACGCGGTGAAAGGCTCCTTAGTAAAACAAACAGGACTTCACGCTGAAAACATCATAGAGGTGATAAATCTAAAGCAATGGAGGAATCCTTCAATTACATAGAAGATTACAAAGCCTTCACTGAGTATAAAAAAGATGATAGATTCCTCTCCGAGATAAAAAAGTATTTAAAAAAATAGTACAATAGCAGTTTGGGCGATCTAGTCCCCGCAATTCTCAACAACGCACTCATAATACAAATCACAATCTTAGATAAAACAAACCCGGGCATCGTAACGAAAACTGTAATGAATCCAACCAACCTTATGAGTGTTGAAGCTGCTCAATACTCAATATTTGTAGCCAAGAAAGAGGACCACTATAGTAGTCTCGCACCAGCCCACCTTCTGAAGATACATTTTGAACAACAAAATATTGCAGCGACGCGAAACAAGCGTGTGGAAACCAATGCACAGTGCTCCAATTGGTATTCTCAATTGCAATACGACAATGATACATCCATGTTCGATGACGAGATG
The DNA here is from genome assembly GCA_016164225.1 of Gammarus roeselii. Taxonomy (NCBI): domain Eukaryota; kingdom Metazoa; phylum Arthropoda; class Malacostraca; order Amphipoda; family Gammaridae; genus Gammarus; species Gammarus roeselii. Next base: position 13,587 of record SDVV010003703.1, on the reverse strand, counting down.
CCTCTGCAGCCATCCCAAAGTGACACCAACTGTCCTGTAAGTATTGTCAAATGAATAGAGTCTCAGACTGTTCAAGCTGGGAGCAGCAACCACCCCTCAGCAACCATGTCTATAAATTCTCATAAGAACCTAAATAATATCGTGATTAAACATATAAACGTTACAAGCTTAGGAACAAAGATGGATCACATCAAAATGAAGATGAAGGAGGACTCAATTGACATTCTATGTCTGACTAAAATCTGGCTGAATCTGACATTAACAGTACCTTCATCGAGATTGACGGCTTCAAATTTTATAGAAAAGATAAAGGAAAGGAGGTGGAACCGTGATTTATGTGCGAGAAGAATATACCTCCTCTCAAGTAATGCTCAACGACAGCAATGAAGTTGATGACCCTTATGTGAACATTCAGGTGCGAAAAAACAGATCGTTTGTTGTTGGTTCTCTTTACAGACTACCCATTGCAAGTGTACAGTCTTTTCAATACATCAAAGAAAAATTTCGAGAAGCTATTTGTTGAGGAAAGAAGATGTACATTTTGGGAGATTTCAATGACGATCAATTGAAATAGGAATTCAACAATATGAAGCCGATTTTAGACAGAATCGGGCTGCATCAGCTCATAAAAAGTGCAACAAAAATTACTCATGAGTCCCAAACTGTATTGGATCTGCTAACAATCCGTCTTCTATTGTTACCACAGACGTGAAGCCCAATTCTTTCTAGTACAACCATGAAATAAAGTGCAACATGAACATCAAAAAAGATAAAAAACAAGTATACAAAATAACCTGTCGTACGAAAAGAAATTTCACCGCGGATAATTTCAGAGCACAACTAGTGCAAACATCGAGATGATAAAACCGATACATAGCACAAATCACGTCACAAAGCAAGCCCAATTACTCGCAGACTATCTCCTCACATGTCTGAACGCTTTGGCGCCAAGCAAAAACTGAAACAATGAAAACCATGCCGGTTAAATGGATTACAGAAAAACTGCGAAATTAAATTGCACTTGAAAAATATCTCAAACGCAGAACAAAACAAAGAATCACTTGGTTAGAATTATTTCGAGTTCAAAACAGAAGAGTCAAACGAGGATTTAAGGGGCAAAAAATAAGTACCATTATGAGGAACTAGAACAGTGCAAAAACAATCAAAAAGAGACGTGCAATACACTGAAAAGAATTGTTCCATACAAAAAAAAATCACCTGGCCTACCTATCCGAATCCTCAAGCAGCTTCAGAGGAGTCTAACAATTACTTCGCTGGTTTTGGGAAACAGGTTTTTGAAGAGGTAACCCAGGAATCTTATCAAGGATTAATGAGCGACGCAACATATACATGGAGACCAAAAGCTTTCGATGGATTCAGCGACCAAGAAGCAAACGTCAGATTGAAACCAAAGCATTTATTGAAACACGAAGTAAAACGAGCTATATTTGCCTTGAGGAATACAAATACAACAGGAACAGATGGTTCAGCCCTACAATATCTAAAAGACGGCCTAATAGTTACTTTGCCTCACATCAGCCCAGTTATTAACACCTCCATAGCAAGTGTAACTTTTCCAGAGATCTGGAAGCATGCAATCGTAAAAGCAATTCATAAATCTGGGAACAAGAATGAACCATCCAACTTTAGATCGATCAGTCATCTGCCTGTCCTATCCAAGATTCTAGAAAATGAAATATCTATCCAATTGATTGTTTACCTCGAATCAAACAAGCTGTTCAATGACTGCCAGTATGCTTATCGGCGAAAGTTGTCAACAGAAGATGCACTTATGAGCACAACTGAAGATCTTTGCAAAAAACTTCGATGGCGGGCAGATATCTATGCTGGTATTGCTAGATTTATCGAAAGCATTCGACAGTGTAAGCCATACAATTCTTTTTGGCAAGCTCCGCAACGTCTTAATAGACCCTACTTGGTTCGAAAGTTATCGGATGAATCGACAACAATCAGTTAAACTCGATAACGTTACTGTCAAATTTGACCTCAGTTGCCTTTGAGGTCCCTCAAGGTTCGGGACTTGGCCCTCTGTTGTTCCTGGTTTTTGTAAATGACATCGACTGTGAATTAAAAAAAAATCAAGCCGAAATGGTAATGTACGCCGATGATGTTCAAATATTGCTTTGCTGAGAACCGTTAGTTTGAATGCGCTGAAAGACGACGCTGAGACACCCGTAACTAATCTGAAATCTTGGTATGATAAAAATGGACTCAAGCTCAACTCTGAAATAACAAAATGCATCTTATTCGGCTTGAACTCAAAAAGAAAAACAGCTCCAATGAATTTCTTTATCTGGATATGCAAGTCTGACATTCCTGTTGCAGATAAAGGTACAAGTCTGGGAGTGTGGTTTGATCCCGATCTTGCCTTCAAACACATAACTATTCTGTGTTGGAACTTGAATGGAACACTTTTGTTCCTAAATTCCACAAAAAATATTTGGATTTCAAATCAAGATTTCTGATTGTCCACGCTTTAGTATTTTCTCACAACAGCTACCGTCTTTTAATTTTGGGGAAATGCACCAAAACTCTAAGAGATATAGTGTAACGTTGTATAAACTTTGCGGCAACAATAACACACGATGGTAACCTCAGAAAACGAGACCATGTAAGACCTCTCCTCGAAAATTTACAGTGGCTCAATATCGACAACAAACTGGCACTCCATGAGAAGATCAGAATTCATAAAGATCTTCTAAAAACACATTCACCCGGCAGCCAAAAGCACATATATTATTGAAGTGAAAACAACAATCGATTCACAAGAAATAATGATACTCTGCACGTTGAACACATGATACAGAAACTGCCTGTAGAGCTTTTTCGATCACTGGACCAAAATCCTGGAACAACCTCCCAGCAAGCCTCAAGAAGCTTAAATCCGACACGTCCTTCAACAATAGGCTTAATGAACATCGATTGACCGATCAATTCAAAACTTTAACTTTGCCCACAAACATTTACCAGAAAATGCATTCTGTTCTTGCTTGAGCATGTCCGAAAACACCACCACCATAACTCTCTACAATGAGACACCATCTAATCGTTTCTACTCTGACGATACATATGTTTTCTATGTTGCTACCGATCACAATTGTCTTTGCCAATTACCATAAGTGTTAACTAGCGTTTTGTGAATTTCTATGATCCAAATGTTTCAATCGTGTTAGTACGATTAGAATACGAACTCAGTCTTTTCGAGGAACGATAGGCAGCATCTACCATTGAAAAAAGTTAACACGATTTTAATTTAATTCATTTAACTATTTCTAACAATTACCGTACCATTTTTGATGATACAATAATTGCCTTATAAGCAATATTTTGCTTCGTCTTCTATTACAGAAGTATATTCATCCGATTTGTGTACTCCAGCATTGTATTATTCTGATTGTCAATCATTTAATTATTGTCTAGCGTTCATGAAGTGTGTTTATTTTATATTCAATTGTTTGGTATATATTTTATTTACAACTTTTTTTTGTATAACATATGTCGCCTATTCACCCCTTCATTGTTCATAAAATGGTTTAGACCCATCCTTACAATATGTTAGTGCTTTTCGATTTCCCAACTCTATATTGTAATCATATTTTCTGTATAATTCATGTCGTCCATCCACACCTTTGTCATCGTACAATAATGTAGACTTCTCATTACCATAGGTTAGCACATTTTGATCTCCCAACCTTATGTTCTCGGGACTCTAACCACGTGCATGCGTGTTTTCCCACCTTATGTACTTGTTATTTTCCACACCCATGTATTTTGTTATTTATCCACCCCAAGTATTTCTTATTTTTCAATCCCGCGTGTCATTGGTTTTCTCAACGCTATGTAGTCGTGATTATTTTATCACAATAGACATTTTCTGTATGTGCACTGATGATACTATCGTAAATAATATTTCGCTCCATGTAATCCGAACCGGCGGCCCCAGGAGATGAGGTGTGACGAATTCAAATTGAACTCTCGTTTTATTTAATTCAAATAGCGTAGTTAATAATGAAGTCTCATTTTTTCCGTTTGCAAATTTAATTATTTTCAAAAAATTGAAAACCATTGCCTGACGATAGAAATAAAGGATTTATTAATAATAAAAATAATAATAATAATAATAGTAATAATAATAATAATAATACTAATAATAATATAAACAACTTCATAACAACCAACATGGAGATAGTATTACAATTGAGACATCTTAATTTAGTATTGTACAGAGATCAAAGTTAAAAATACCTCACACAAAAAAAATGAGGGAAACAACTTTATCCTACCTAAGTGTACAAAAAATCTTTTCATCACCTTAACAATGACGAAACAGCGAGCGCATCACCAGAGCAAATTGCAATGAGGATTTCATTTGAGAAGCTCATAACTCGAGTCATAAGGCTGTGTGCCGCTCTACAGAACAGTACCTTGATGTGATTTGATTGGTTTTCAGCAAAAACTCTGCTCGCTGACGTCGAGCGAGGGACCTGCATCAGCCGTCTAAATGTGACATCATAACTCACCGTCAATTTTCTCAATCTATTTTGGAAGTATTTTTTCCACAGTGCATTACAATAAATCGGATAACAATATAATTTGAAGAGCTGGATTCAAATTTCCCTTCCTTGGTACAACCGAGAATTTTCGTATCAGCATGTTACCGACTGCATTTTGCCGCTTTGTTTGCTCTGCAACATCCTTGTCATCAATTCGATCTGCTGTGATGATGTGCCCAATATATTAAAATTCATCTACATAATCCAGTGCAACACCTCCTAGTTGTATCTCAGTCGATAAGTAGTAATTAGGACCCATCGGTATCACTAGCATACATAAAGTTTTTGCAGTACTATATACAATATCACGGGGTTCAGCAAAATTACTACAGACATCAAGAAGCTTGTTCAATGCTGATATTGCCGGTGATAACAGTATCTGTATAACTAAGATTGTTATCACAGCAGTTGACGTCATCACGCCTTTTGTTTTCTCTACTTAGAAGGTAATTCAACTCATCTGTGTGCACGTTATACAACAGTGGCGATAGCTGACCCTCCTGCCCAACTCCATCATGAACCGTCAACTTGAAGAGCAGGCGCGTAGCCTGAATTTTCGCAAGCAGAGGAGGCGGATTTTCCACAATTCAATTCATGGACTTTTATAAAACCTAACTCTTTGAATTTACCCTATTAATTCCTTCATACCTTTGTACCTCATGGATGATTTTGTCCCTACTTCCCCTCAGGAGGGCGGCACTCTAGGAGTGTAGCAGCTGTTCCTTTCACCTACTATCAAACAATGTTGCAGCTTGTTCACCCGTTCTTTAGTTTGTTATCTGGTCCTAGTGTGATTTTCGTCAGCGGAAATGACTCATGAGTTTTACCGAGCTCCGTCAGTGGCTAGGCAGTAAGAGGGCAGTTTAGATATTCCCTTGTGTACGACAACTGCAGCCAACTGCTCGCCCGGCTGGATGAGGTAGAACAACAGTGTCTGGCTAGGTCAAGTGCTGGCGTATCGGACACATGCAGTTCTCTGACATTCCACACCGAGTGAGTGTCTTGTTTAGTGCGTAGATTTGTAGTAGATGGTGATGTTCTTCCTTGCCTTCCCTTCTCGCCACACACATCCATTTATGTCGTTATATTATAATTGGAAAAATACAACACGAGACATATACAACTAGAGCTGACCAGATATTGTTTTCATTGCGTTAACTGGCATTTATAGTCCTGCCAAGCATCTAGGTGAAATTGGCAGGTTCACTCACGTATATAATTTTACACATTTGTATCTATATACGTGATAATTTTTACTTTCGGTTTCAACTCATGGGTGAATATAATAGCATTAGTTCAACAAGTGAAAATGAGCACCTTATCCATTTCTTTTTGAATGATTTCAGTTACACATCGCGGATGGTTTCCTTTAGTACAACTGAAGTGAAAATTTTCTATCCTCTGTTTTACGGGGTTTTAGTTCTGCCACAGAAAGTTGCGTTATTTTGTTGGATCAAGAAATTTCAAGTTTGATGCATCATAGGCGGTTCTGTGGCGAAGCAAGCGTAGATCGGACACTGCGAAGATACATTCTGCGAATGAACCTCTGTCGTTCACTACGGTACATTGGTGTGACTTGGCGAAATTTCCTTTGAAGAATTAGGGGTAGATGGCTAACAATACGTCGAGTTGTGCAGAAAAATATTGTATAACAAGTTATTATCTCTTTAGTGGATTTGAAAAGGACTGTGATCTATTGATCTAACTTACAAAAGCTAAAAGGATCAAATATATATTCAAGCCTCTTGGAGATACGCCAAGCGTTGCGTATTATATATTTATCCCTTGAGCAGGAAACAGCTCCACACCTGATAACTTTTCTATGCATCAGTCGGGCCGAAACTGAATCTTGCTTGTGAGCGACGAGCGTCCGGCTTGTGTGCGGCTTGTCAAATGGAAAGTGTAAAATTGTTATAAACAGTCTTAGCTTAAAAAATCCTGCTATTATGTCTCATCAATTTTCTCCGTCTTCCAATGTAGATATCAAAGAAATCAGAGATCATATAGGTTGGGAGTGGCAACCGACGCTTGATTGTGACGTCGGAACTGCAGGGGTATCTGTCGTATTTTCTCGGCCTGGTAAGGTTAACGGCAAAATCTCATAGAAAAAACGATATTGTCATATACCAACTAGGCCGCATTTTTTGGCATTTTCTTCCGCAATGCCTAGCGTAAAATAGCTGCATCAATTGAATAGATGCATTCATCACATTAACATTAATAGGGCCAGTTATATCGACATTTCGTATCCATTCTTCGACGTTTAAAACATTACTATACCTTTGCTAGCACCAAATTGGAGACTATTCCGAGCAAAATGGTCTATATTCGTCGATTCAATTTCATAGGTCGTGGGAGATGTTGCTGACTTGGCACATATCGTAATTGAGTTTTGTTAGGAACATCTGTTTGTGGAGCTCTTGACTTGCCAAATATCAAGACAGAGGAGAGCTTGGCTTGCCAAATATTGAGACAGAGTTGTGTATAGCATTCCTGCAAGGAGAGCTTGGCGTGCCAAGTATCGAGACAGTTGTGTATAGCATCCCTGCGAGGAGAGCTTGGCGTGCCAAATATCGAGACAGAGTTGTGTTACAGCATCCGTACGTGCCAAATATCGAGACTGAGTTGTGTTATAGCATCCCTGCGTGGAGAGCTTGACCTGCCAAACATCAAGACAGTTGTGTATAGCATCCCTGCGAGGAGTGCTTGGCGTGCCAAATATCGAGACAGAGTTATGTTATAGCATCCCTTCGAGGAGAGTTTGGCGTGCCAAATATCGAGACAGAGTTGTGTTATAGCATCCCTTCGAGGAGAGCTTGGCGTGCCACATATCAAAATAAAGTTGTGTTTGTCGCACATTTTCGTGAAGCTCTTGCTTTGCAAAATATCGAAACAGTTGTAATGATAACATTCCTCTGTAGAGCATGGCCTGATCAATTGTTGATGCAGAGTTTTCAGTAACTTCCCTTTGCGGAGCATTTGCCCTGCCAAATATCGAGATGTGGTTGTAGCATCTCTTCATAGAGCTTTGCCTTACCAAATATCAGTAAAGAGTTGTGTATGAAGCATCTTTTAATGAAACTCTTGCTTGTGTAAATATCGAGACAAACCTGACGTAGTGCATCTCTTTGTAAAGCTCTTGCATCTTTGCAAATATCGAGACGGTGTTGATGTAGTAGCATCCTTTTATGGAGCTCGTCTTGCCAAATCATGAGGCTAAGTTGAGTTTGTATCATCCCGTCGTTGAATCTCTGACTTGCTAAATATCGAGACAGAGTTGTGCTAGCAGCATCCATCCATAACGCTTAGGACTGGCCAAATATTGAGACAGTTGGGTCAGTAGCATCCATTCGAAGATCTCTTGACTTTCTAAATATCAAGACAGATTTGAGTTAACAGCATCCATCCATAACGCTCAAGACTGGCCAAATATTGAGACAGTTGGGTCAGTAGCATCCATTCGAAGAGCTCTTGACTTGGCAAATATCAAGCCAGATTTATGTTTGCAGCATCTCTTCGTGGAGCTCTTGACTGGCCAAATTTCAGAGCCGAGTTGTGTTAGTAGCCTCCTTTCGCGGAGCTCTTGCTTGGCTAAATATTGAAACAATAGTTTTAGTAACATTCAAATTCGTGGACCTGCCCCAACGAAATATCCAGGCAAAGTTTTATTGATAACATCCTTCGTGGAGATCCTGTCATGTCAAATATCGAGACGATGTAATGCATGACGAATCGGTTATCAAAGTTCTTTTTGTTTTGCTTGCTGCTAAGAAATTTGTGTCTGACTATGACGATAGCGCCGGTAGTGGCACAAGCGGTTCAAAACCATTGAGGGCGAGGCGTCGAGAGTGTTTTCATCAAGCCTTCGGTCAATTCGAAGCCGTGTCGCGAGACGAGGAGCTGAGGCCAAGTATATGTAAGCGCTACATCAAGGTTTTAAACAAGTGCCTGAATAGAGTGACCATTCTAGTGGCAGAAGCACTTTATTCACTCTTAAGTGTCTGCATTCGAGAACGAACTCCCCTCGGATGAGCCCGGCTCATGGCATTCAGCTTTTGGGGTCTGCGGTGCCCCAACACTATTTTTCCGACGCTAAGCAGCCCTCGCTAACTACACGTGTGCGTCTCCAAGTGCGGGAATACATGGACAGAAGGGACTTGCCAGTATTGCCCTTTTGGGAGCTGATCGATCAAACCACCGCTACTACTGTCAGACAAAACTCAGACGATAGATTGAAGGCAACAGTAAATGCGAAGTTTGGCGATTTCGACCATCGAGGGGCCGTTTGGGTGGCTTCTTTAAGCTAGTCACTAGCCCCATTCTGCCCAGAAACTTTGCAAGATTTGCGCGATAAACATCCGGACAGCCCGGCGGATATCTCACTTTCAGCACTTCCCGATGTTGACCTTGCATCTCCGGTTATCGCTACCGTCGACGAGGTCATGAAGGCAATGAAGACTTTTCCACGGGGTTCCGGAGCCGGTTCGAATGGCCTCAGCCCCGGTCACCTTGAGTCACTCCTGAAGAAAATTGCTGGCGGTGCCGGAGTCCGTCTTGCCTCAAGTCTCACAGAATTTGTCAACATAACACTTCAGGGGGGAATCCCTCCTTTTGCCAGAAAGGTCTTTTATTGTGTCTGACTTTGCGCCCTTTTTTTAGAAACATGGCGTTATCCGACCCATTGCCGTCGGCAACACCCTTCGACGATTAACCATAAAGGTTGGTTGTGCCCCGTTAGCTAATCGTTTGGCCAGTCAATTGCGTTCGGTTCAACTAGGGTTTGCCACCAAAGGAGGCTGCAAAGCGGCTGTGCGTGCCACGTACCGTTACATCGCTAACGCCTCACCAGATCGCGTAATTCTAAAATTGAATTTGAATAACTCGTTCAATTGTATTCGGCGCGATGTCTTCTTGCAAGCTGCCCGTGAGCGCACTCCCAGTGTGTACCGACTTCTTTGGCAAGCATATTCGGAGCATTCTTTGTTTTTTTTGGCGATGAAACAATCCACTCTACAACTGGTATCCAACAGGGAGACCCCATGGGGCCCGCTCTCTTTTCCCGGTGTCGAAAAAATTGCGCGAACTGCGGTTTCAGAATTGAAAATTTGGTACTTGGATGACGCCACGGGAGACGCTTTTCCGCGAGGTCATCCCTGACATCAAAATTGCGTCTGCTGAACGTAGCACTATTCTCGGCGCAACCATCTCTGTCCAAGCTATTCCAAAAGCAATTGCAGGCAAAATGGACGACCTTAAATTGATGATCTCTCGACTGAGCGTAATTGAGTCACACCAAGATCTCACCCTACTGAAAAACTGCTTCGTCATTCCCAAACTCCAATATCTGTAGCGCGTTGCTTCCACATATCTGCACGCTAATTACCTAGCTAGTTTCGACGAATCCGTCCGAGAAGCTTTCTCAATGATTACTAACTATTCTTTTTCAGATTTTTCGTGGAAGCATGCTACTCTCCCAGTCATTTCTGGGGGCTTAGGCATTCGCAAGGCGCAGGATATCACCCTGCCCAACTTCATCTCATCTCTTCACTCTGTCGGTCCCTTAGTCGAAGCCCTTCTGTCAAACGTTACCGTTTTGGCGCAGACTAACTAACTTCCGCAGTGCTGGCATGGAAAGCTGGGCATGCTGATGAAGCGATCGCACCAGAGAGGGACTGCTAGTAACTATAAGTACAGGGAATATATCCAGATGACTAACATAAAAAAGTCTACGGGACTTTTTGCACACTATGTCGACCGAAGTCAGCGGCGTAAAACGTGCAATCTAGAATCAGTGGCGCGGAGGGTAGCGGAAGGCAAGCAGCTAACGGGTGGCTCAGTCTGACGGATGGGCGGACAGCTTTCGGATTATTCATAAGGTATATTAATAGGTTATATATATTATAAGGTTTTCATATGTTAATAGTTTATATAAATAGACCGGTTTTACACACTACCTTTGGTATTCGCATTTCAATGCTGGGCATACTATATTGCAATTTCGTTGCATGTCATGTTGCATATATGCATTTTCAATGCTAGTCCTCTGAATGTTTAGAGGGGTGATGACAAACATACATTTGTAAGATAATTTTTATTGATATTAAATCTAACAGTTACATAATAATTTTCATGCACTATTAAACGTTGAAACCGTTGGCTTTTGCATGTTTGCTATGTTTGAGTCTTTTTATCATTACATATTTATGCGTGGATTAAAATTCTGTATTTTTTTCTGTACATATATGTTTGTTTTCTTATCTAGTTGGGGTATAATTGACTCATTCGGAGGTTGTTTGTTGGGGTTCTTAGCGGTTAGACGCTCGGTACTAGCCTGATATTGAAATTAGGCGACGTTTTGTGTATTTTCCATCCATTTATTTTCATATGTATATAATATCTGTATGTAGTTGGCGAGTGGATGTTTGTATTTTGGGTTGAGGCAGCAGCTTCGTTACAAGAATCTGTCTACCCCATAACGCATTATCCAGGTTTGAACCAGATATATCGGTGTTCCATTGATTCGGTATTCCAATAGCGAGAGTACCTTACCGATAGGGATTTCTTGTAAGTTATTATATTGTGTTAGGAATACTTTGTAATGATCGGTTGATTTATGTTGAATTTATAGTGTTTTTTGGAATTTTGAATAGTTATCTCATACAGTTTTAGGAATTTTTAGGATATTTTTGTGTTGCATCTTGCAGGTAGCACACTATTTCAGGCATAATTGGTCGGTTAGTGCATCATTTTGGTATTTTATATGTATATATGACATTCTGTTACGGTCAAGTCGTGGTTACTCTAGTTAAAGAAATGGTAATTTAACCCAGTTTTGGACTGAATTGGAGAGTAATTTTATTAGATTTTGTATATACTACAGCGTGTTCGTGTAGAAGTATTCCACACCATTTACTATAGGTTTCAGCGTATGTTGCTCGAATGTCTTGGCAACTTATTAACGTTAGTGGTTTGGTTGGTTACATGCTCGTTCATCACGGTTTTTATAGTATGTTTTGGGTATAATAGAGATTTGATCTTCTTCCATTGTTATAACTCGAGAGTTTTAGTATGTGTCTTTCAGTTTCGTATGTTTTCTGTACAGTTTACATCTTCGATGCAAGGTATTTGGTAATTTATACAATATCGGACAATTAGAATATATTACGTTTGTATCCGCAATGTAGAACATTATTTCAGGTATAATTTAGTTACAAGTTGTACATTTTTAGTGTTTTATATACCTTCTTACATCCTGGTACAATATTTGACGGGGTTATTATAGATATAAAAGATCCCATTTGTTACAAACTCGGTCTTGCTGTTAGGTTATCGTATGTTTATTGTAGGACCATTCTTCAATATTTAGGAGGAGTTAGAAGTGTGCCATAGGTAAAAGCCCGTTGTGTTTATGCCAATTGTGTAAGTAGACCGATTTACTATGACGGATACCCTAGCGTATTAAATTTTATTGTGAATTAGAGCAGAGTAGAGCATCTTATTTGGCGATTTTTATAGTTGTTGTTGTTGTTGCTGTATGATTTTTCCACGATAATCATAGGAATGCATGTTCAAGAGGTGTAAGTCCGTACTGCTTCTCTGTGGAATTTCGTCATTGAACCCTAGTAAGTGTGTAGTTCAACGTTTTAGAAGACGATTTACTGGATGAAGGGGTCCTGGTGTAGAGGTGGCTTACACTATTTTTTTTTTGTCATTTGGAATTCATCCACGTTCAACGGGAATTTGTAAGTTCTTGTGGACGTCGATCTTGAGTTCAGTGGGTTTGTTAGAGAGGTTATGTGACAAGCTGCTCATCGTTGTAATGATTTACTGAGGTCGCTAGTGAACAGATGCCCAGATTGTTACGGCCACACTTGTTGAGACTCATGTCAGGCGCATTCTTAACCACTATCTGTGCATAGATTCTTGGTTATGTCCAGGATGTGATTTTGCTCGACGTTGTTCAGAGATGATGAACAAAACAGATGCATGGTACGTCTGAGGTTTTGTATCATGACTGGTTGTTGCCTCTAAATTTGTTATATAACAGTGGTAGTTTGCTGGGAAGTAACCTAGTAAAGCATTGAAGAGTTCGTTGTTATGACACAGGGGCTGTTATTTTCTCCTACAAGAGGCATAGCATCAGTTAGGTCTGGAATTTGTAATAGACTTGAACAGGTATCGTATTAAAAATAACATTATTCGCTTTACCTCAGTGTTAAATGTCAGTTATTTTCGGTATGGCTGTTATGTTAGTATATGATCTTAGTTATAAAGCAGATTATTTGTGAGATTGGAGTAGGATTTATCATCTGGGTGTGGTGGGATACACTGTTTATAATAGGTAGTCATTGTCGGTTATGGTGGCGTAAAGAATTTTATTTAGCTACTCTATAATTGTTGTTGTATGTTTTGATTGGTTATCATACGAATATATCTGTATTAGGTATAAATTCACCTAATTCCATGCAATGTTGATATGTTTGGATCATTGGATGTAATGATCGAAAATATTGATGTTTTACCTCTCGACATTGGTTTGGGTCCGGTTCCATGTCGTCTTGGAGAACTAATCTACCGGATTTGTGTTGAGTGTTAGTGTTAAAATTGTTAAATATTTATTGTAAATCTCAATTATTTATCCGCTCGCATATCTTTACTAGATGCTCATTCCCGCATGTCTTACTTTTTAAAAAGTTTGTGATCCGTTTGCAGTTTATGCACTTAGAAGTTATAGATAAATTCAGGCTTAGTTATGAGATTGCGTTCCAATTCAGAATATCTGACTTGTTCAAGCATTCACCAAATCAATTCTAGCATTTTTCACTATAAGTTTGTATTGTAGAGGGGCAGTAAGCCTAACCCATCCTAACTGAATCTAACCAAGGATTATTTTCCCTGTGTTTTCATATTAGGTATTTCTTCTTTGATTTAAGCTTTATTGATATCAAATCTATCCACTTGACTCTGCAGTTTTTACCAATCTTTAGCAGATTGTGTGCTTGCATGTATATAT
>SDVV010003702.1:0-21022 GCA_016164225.1 Gammarus roeselii | reverse complement strand
AGTGCGGTACCTCTATTGCATGATAGTCTGTTGAGGGAATTATCTAGTGCGGTATCTCTATGGCATGATAGTCTGTTGAGGGAATTATCTAGTGCGGTACCTCTATGGCATGATAGTCTGTTGAGGGAATTATCTAGTGCGGTATCTCTATGGCATGATAGTCTGTTGAGGGAATTATCTAGTGCGGTATCTCTATGGCATGATAGTCTGTTGAGGGAATTATCTAGTGCGGTACCTCTATGGCATGATAGTCTGTTGAGGGAATTATCTAATGCGGTGTCTCTATGATGTGATAGACTGTTGTGTGAATCATTTAATGAGATTTCTCCATGGTGTGATAGTCTGTTGAGTGAATTATTCATTGAGGTTTCTTTATAGTGCGACGGATTGATGAGAGAATTCCTCAGCGAATGAAGAAGTTCAGTGAATTTTGATCTCGTTTCTTTTAATAATAGTTTTTGATTGAGTTTCTATTGATCTGAGTTGATGAGTATCGTATCAATCAAACTTTATTGAGGGCGCCAGCTCGTCTACGCAGCCGTATACGGCGAGCTGCGTGAATATGGGCAGCACAATTATGAGACTGTGAACGCAAGGAGAAAACAGCACTTCTTTTCCTCCTAATACACACAAACTCAAATTGCCTTTACGTCGCCTGAAGCAGAGCTTTCAGTGCACTCAGCAGCCCCGCAGTAGAGGGGAAAAATCAAAGTACAATTCTGAAGCCATTGCACTTGTCCTGAAGATTTGGCATTCTATTTGACGTCACGACTCATGTGATCCATCGATTAGCTGCAGCATTGGAATGCAGGTGCAATTGCTGCAGGTGTGGTGAGAATGAGTTAGGAGCATGCGTGGTGAGCATAAGTGGTGAGCATGAGGGGTCAGCATGAGTGGTGAGCATGAGTGGCGAGCATAAGTGGTGAGCATGAGTGGTGAGCATGAGTGGTGAGCATGAGTGGTGAGCATGAGTGGTGAGCATGAGTGGTGAGCATGAGTGGTGAGCATGAGTGGTGAACATGTGTAGTGAGCATGAGTGGTGAGCATGAGTGGTGAGCATGAATGGTGAACATGAGTGGTGAGCATGAGTGGTGAACATGACTGGTGGTGAGCATGAGTGGTGAGAATGAGTGGTGAACATGAGTGGTAAGCATGAGTGGTGAGCATGAGTGGTGAGCAAGAGGGATGTGCATGAGTGGTGAGCTTGAGTGGTGAGCTTGAGTGGTGAGAATGAGTGGTGAGCATAAGGGGTGAACATGAGTGGTGAGCTTGAGTGGTGAGCATGATTGGTGAGAGTGAGTGGTGAGAGTGAGTGGTCAGCTTGAATCATTAATAATTAAAGATATGAGTGAGTATTCCCACTTTTAAACCTCTTCTAGTTTTATTACAACACTCCTTTGGAATGTTTCAACCAACGTTCAATCTTGAAGACATTCTGCCAATTCATTTAACAAGCAGTAAACGTTTTGTAACATCAGAAGAGAATTTGGAGAAATGTGTTCAAAATCTACGTCACTTCTTTATTTTCTTCTTCAACGCTTCAAAATATAACGCTCCACGTCTAGTTTTAGGGAAGGGATTTGCCCATTTCTTGTTAGAAAATGATCACATAAAACCGTATTGTTTAAACACTCGTGTTGACTCTTATGAGACGAAGTAGAAACACATCCAACGTAAGTCATTAGCTGAATTGACTGTGTGAGAAATAGGCTATCATTTTCTAAATGGTCAGCCAAGTGTTCCTCAGCTGGTTTGTGTTACCTGCTAATACAACAAATATTTCCTGATGGAACTGTCTTTAGCGTAGCATCTATTTTTAATACAAGATTGTCTTTTTTGGTCGGCATTACAATGCTGACGGAATGTTATTATTTGATAAAAATTGCAATTCATCAATGATGAAAATTTAAGTTCTATTTATTGTTTTGATAACACCATAATTTACAAAGAGAAAACGCTTTGTAAAAAATATTGATGTAGCGTAATGTTACGCATAGAGTAGGCTGCACGTTGTGGTGGTGTTTGCTTCTGCCTGCAACAGTCCACGTCTTGCTGCTCTGGAGTTTTAACATTGCAGCCGCCGTGGCAACGGTGACGCTCGACAGTCACCAAGGCAACGGACACACGGCGGCACAGAAGGGCACCATTGCGGGGTGCTGGGATGGATGGAAGGTACACCATCTGGTCGCACAATATAGGCACACCGCCTTTGGCCATCACCTGGGCACACCACCTGGATACACGGTCTGAGAACATCACCAGGACACACCAACTGGGCATACCCGGTGGTCACACCACATGGGCCCACCATCTGAGCCCACCACCTGAGAACACCGCACGTGCATACTATACCTGTAAGCGCCACCAGTGTATACCACGTGTGCACACTACCTGGAAACACCACCTGGTCACCTCGGCATACTATCTAGGCGTACACCTTGGATAACGCACCGGGGCACACCACATAGGACCAACATTGGATCACCTGAACACACGACCTGAACTCACCAACTGGACATACCACCTGAGCACACTGAACACACCATCTGGGCTACCGCCTGGGCATACCACCTGATGACAGCATCTGGGCACATCCCCTGGTCACACCGCCTGGGCGCATGTCCTCGGCACACCCCCGTGGCACGCCAAGAGGGTTCACTATCGTTCAATACTCACAACGAATTTACAAGCGCCGCTCCTCACTTCATGGACGGTAAACCCTCCACAGTAAGCTCAGGTAGGCTGTAACATCTAAATCTTTCCTATCCTTCCGATATCTTTGATCATAGGGGCTGAAGGACGGAAGGTGGGGTGTGAATCCCAACCCGTTGGCACGAGGGAGGGGTTATAGACCTTCGCACTTACATGTTTTTTTTATCTTAATCGGTCAAGTAAAACCATTTTTATCCAGCAGCAATGGTTGGGTTGTTTTGCACATGCATTCAGCTTAATCCCGTTGGTTCTACACAAACGGGATCAAGCTGAACTCACATTGGTTCTACCCCCGTTCAGAAGCGATGATAACTCACTCCGTAATAGGTTAATACACTTCGCGTTTGGTCGAAACATCCTATTATCTGTTTAATATCATGCGTTTTTTTGCTCAAATTATGTCACATTTTACCATCATCATTAGGACGTCAACTGAATGTTTGATGGTCATCATTAAGCTGACATATGAATATTTGAACATCACCATTAAACCGTCATCTGAATGCTTGATTATCATCACTAAGCCATCATCAAGCCAGTCATTCGGCCAAGCAGGGGATCCCTCTGTGACGGCCAGTCATTCGGCCAAGCAGGGGATCCCTCTGTGACGGCCAGTCATTCGGCCAAGCAGGGGAACCCTCTGTGACGGCCAGTCATTCGGCCAAGCAGAGGATCCCTCTGTGACGGCCAGTCATTCGGCCGAGCAGGGGATCCCTCTGTGACGGCCAGTCATTCGGCCAAGCAGGGGAACCCTCTGTGACGGCCAGTCATTCGGCCAAGCAGGGGATCCCTCTATGACGGCCAGTCATTCGGCCAAGCAGGGAAACCCTCTGTGATGGCCAGTCATTCGGCCAAGCAGGGGAACCCTCTGTGACGGCCAGTCATTCGGCCAAGCAGGGGAACCCTCTGTGACGGCCAGTCATTCGGCCAAGCAGGGGAACCCTCTGTGACGGTCAGTCATTCGGGTAAGCAGGGGATCCCTCTGTGACGGCCAGTCATTCGGCCAAGCAGGGGAACCCTCTGTGACGGCCAGTCATTCGGCCAAGCAGGGGAACCCTCTGTGACGGCCAGTCATTCGGCCAAGCAGGGAACCCTCTGTGACGGCCAGTAATTCGGCCAAGCAGGGGAACCCTCTGTGACGGCCAGTCATTCGGCCAAGCAGGGGAACCCGCTGTGACGGCCAGTCATTCGGCCAAGCAGGGAAACCCTCTGTGACGGCCAGTCATTCGGCCAAGCAGGGGAACCCTCTGTGACGGCCAGTCATTCGGCCAAGCAGGGGAACCCTCTGTGACGGCCAGTCATTCGGCCAAGTAGGGCAACCCTCTGTGACGGCCAGTCATTCGTCTTCAGCAACCTTGTGTCATGCAGCACCCTAAAACTGATTTAATATTGTTCGCCCTGTATCTGTCGTGATAGCTATTATATCAATGTAATGTTTTCACAACTTCGTCGCTGTAAATCTACTTGAAAAACATTGTACAGATATACTGCACCAACTGCAATAAAAAAAATAAAAGCATATAAAATGCAATTTTTGACTCAAATCTGTCACTGTAACGTAATCGTGAGATAATATTAAACCGTGTTCTTAATCATTCATATTTTAAGACTTTAAACTTGTAACAGCAAAATATTATTTGGTTCAGGAAAAGTCATTACTAACATCACCAATTAGGTTCGAAAATCAAGGCAAAACGATCATCCCATCCCACGTATAATTATAATTATTACTTTCAGATCTGTTGTTTACAGGGTTTAATGGATATGGTGTTTAGTCATTCAGTGCATTATCCGACTGGTCCTCACTTGGAAAGTCTCAGATGTCTCCTATTAAGCAAGAACGAGGCAGTTGCCACCATTGCTACACTTCCGAACAAATGTTTTGCGACTGCTCTAGCGGACAATGGCGAATCAAATGGGGAAGTCAAAACAGCGCGCTCTGGAGTCGGCCAACAGGCAGAAGAGATCAGACATCTGAAAGCACTACGAAGTCATGTCTCTATTGACCCATGCAATACAGAGGCAACCAACACTTTTGATATTTGATTGTTAGCCGCTAAATCAATATTAGAACGAGGTACTGTACTCTACTGTTATAAACAGGGGGCAACAAGACGAGGGCAAGGCATTCCACATAGAACCGTTGTCTCATCGACACTGAACCGTCACGCAAGACCGATTCAAAGTATCGTCTGATGACATGGGCTTGGAGAATAGAGAGACATTGTGATCGGTGACTGCAATGTTACTCCCTTCAAATCAAATCAGTATAAATAAAGAGTTGATTTGGAATTACTCGGTAAGCCAGATTTGAAAATTGAAGAGATTGAATGAGTAATAATGGGAAAAAATCCCACTCCTAAACCAATGATAATACAAGTCGGATAAGAAGACGAGACGCAGCTGGAAGATAAATGTAACAGGTATGAAACTGTGCTTGATAACATCAAGCAATCATACGCGAACATCCATGCATGCCAGTGGTATCCTGACCCATCCAAAGCAAAATAGATACACGAACAAGATGATATATTAAACAATCGTTTAGCAGCTTAATGCGAAGCTTAGCAAATTTCATTCTCAGATCATCGGCAAGAGATGGTTGACCTGAAGTACAGGGATTTTTTCAATAAAATCATCAACTATGCACGCATTGACACGTGTGAACTTAACCTCTCGGAGACATCTTTCACAACATTGGAGCTTAACCTATTAACCTAAATATTTCGTTCAACTTACGCTGGGGAAGTCCGTCTCTACGACAATGCGTTCACAGGAGAGGAAGTTGTCAAACAATTTGAGGAACTGGACATTTACAAATCGATCGGTCCCGATGGACACCACCAAGAGTTCTCAAGGAAACTCGAGAACAATTGGCGGATTCCCTAACCCACATCCTAAACTTATCGATGACGAGTGGCGAGGTCTCAAAGACTAAAGAGTTGTCAATGTCACGGCAATCTTCGAGAAAGGTGACCGAGTATCGCCCATGCAGCAACTATCGACCGATCAGCTTGACGTCAATCGTGTGCAAAACCATCGAGCGATTGATACGAAATCATCTCGTCGATCATCTGGAAGACAACGGACTCATTCATGACACTCAACACGGCTTCCGCCGTAAGCGGAGTTGTCTGACGAATCTGCTGGACTTCTTCAATGAGGTGATCAACGTGTACGACAGCCGTAAGTCAGTGGATGTCTCTACCTAGACTTCCAAAAAGCCTTCGACAAGGTGCCGCACAGGAGACTGTTACGCAAAGTCTCTGAGCTCGGCATTGGTGGCAACGGACTTCGCTGGCTGCGCGCCTGGCTAACAGGACGCAAGCAAAAAGTCAGCATCGGCCAGGCTTCGTCCGAGTGGGTCCTTGTTACCTCTGGGGTGCCCCAGGGTAGTGTCCTGGGTTCTATCCTCTTCCTCAACTATGTAAACGACATGGATGCGGGGCTTCTGTCGAAGGTATCCAAATTTGCCGACGACACAAAGCTCTGCCATGCAGCATGGAGAGAGAGAGACAGAGTTGAGATTCAATAGATCTCGAAAAACTCGTCCTATGGTCGTAAGCGTGGCAGATGCCTTTCAATGTTGCAAAATGTACAGTTATGCACATGGGGTGTCGCATTGCCAACTTCAACCAGACGATGGCAGGAAGCGATCTTGCAACTGCTGACCAGCAAATCGACTTTGGTGTCCTTATCTCGAAGGATATGAAATGGAACGCGCAGGTCGAAGAAAGTTACAAGATAGCTAACCGTAACCTTAGTTACATCTATCGTAACTTCCTCTGCAAAACGAAGGACATTGCATTGCCGTTGTACACGTCCCTCGTCCGTCCCCACCTCGAGCATGCAGTCCAATTTTGGTCTCCATACATGAGGGGGGACATAGTCAAACTGAAACAAATCCAGCATCATGCAACTAAGCTCATATTGCAGCTACGCCACCCCAGCTACGAAGATAGGCTTAAAGAGATTGTCCTCATCAACCTTGAGCAGCGAAGGCTGAGGGGCCAGCTCATTGGAACCTTCAAATACCTAAAGGGATTCAACAACGTGAGTCCTGTCGGCCTCTTCGACAGGGACCACAACATTCGTACCCGAAACAACGGGGCAAAACTTGTGGAAAAACGTTTCCCTACAACTATAGCGCAATACTTTTTCCCGATCGCAATTTCGCGGGTCTGGAACAACTTACCAGCTGCGGTAGTTGACTCTGATCCTGCGGATGCTTTCAAAAACGCGCTTGACAAGCACTGAGCTACGTGACTCGTTTAACCTGAGAATGACACGATTTATCAGAAGCTGTCGAATCGAGTGAAAGGTGTTACGTCGACTCTCATTCACCCCTAAACCCACGTCAAGGCCGCCGGTATTGGATGTGAGCCGTAACGGTACTCGCATTCACCCATCCCGCTAGCCTACGAGGCCGTCTGCTGTCCTAACGGGACAAGCAGATGCAGGGACTATGGTATTCTAAAAAGCGATACCGCCTAAGAGGAGGGCTTGTTTAACTCGATGCGGCGGTGAAGACTTAGAGGGATACCATATATGTTTTACTATTTTTTTATTATTTTTTTATCGTACGGTGCCAGCATTTACCACCACAACCCATGATATACGTAAGTAGAACCCGCACTAAGAGGAGAGCTCCTGCTGAACTCTGTGGTACGGTCTAGATTCAACGGGTTTCATCCATTGATGACAATAATGAATATCTTCCTACGGAGGAATCTTGCAGACACGATGGTATTTTTATTTTTTATTTTCTACCTTCTGTGGGAGAGGAAAGAAATGAGAAAAATGGGAAGAGATAGCCATAATAGCGAACCGGTGATATAGGGAAGGAGTATGACACGGCTCTCTTCACAATTCAAACCATTACTACTATTAAATCCATT
Source organism: Gammarus roeselii (assembly GCA_016164225.1). Taxonomy (NCBI): domain Eukaryota; kingdom Metazoa; phylum Arthropoda; class Malacostraca; order Amphipoda; family Gammaridae; genus Gammarus; species Gammarus roeselii. Next base: position 13,412 of record SDVV010003702.1, on the reverse strand, counting down.
ATTAGTGACAAAAATAGCATGTCGCTGGTAGTAGCACTTGTTAATTATTACTCATAATTTCATTATCAGCAACAATGTAATGATTGCTATTGCTGACCAACTCTATCAGCTGAAAAACTCCATATCGGAATGTAACGCTTTCTACCATCAACATTGCAATTTCAGGTACTGATATTACTGCATTGCAAATACAGAGACTGATAATATATTGAGAATGATCATTCTAGGAATACACCGGTTGAGAGGGGTTACGGCGACTTGCATCCACACCTAAACCCACGTCATGGCCACCGATACCAGGGTGTGAGCCCGTAACGGTACTCGCATTCACCCATCCCGCTAGCCTACGAGGCGGTCTGCTGTCCTAACAAGACAAGCAGATGAAGTGACTTTGGTATCCGGAAAATCGACACCTTCTAAGAGGAAGGTTGCTCAACTCGATGAGGCGTTTAAGACTTGGAGGGAAACCATATATTTTTACTCTTTATTTTTATTATTCGTGTGTGGTACGGTGCCAGCACTCACCACCACACCCCTTCTATCATTCCTCTCTATGTAAAGGAGGGGAGGGTTGGAGGAGGGGGGGGAGTGCCGTCGTGTCGGCGAGGTTCCTCCGTTGGAGAATGTTTGTTGCCTCTAGCAGTGGATGTTGCCTGCTAAATATCGAAACCGTGCCATGAGGACAGCTTGTTCAACTTTACGGTACGACGTAGATTAGACAGATATCATCTATTGTTGAGGCGATTAGTATTTTCCTATGGAGAGACCTTGCCGATCCAATGGTATTTTTTTTAACGTTTCTACCCTCCCTGCGGGGGAGAAATGTGAGGGAAAAAATGGGGAGAGGTAGCCACCGCATGTTACGCGAAAATCAAACTCCACCAGGAAGAGAGCGCTGCTCAACTCTAAAGTACGACGTAGATTCAACATAGATGTGCGGGTAAAGTCTGCCGGCGACCCAGCGACGCTTACCGATGAGCCGCAACGGCAGCTCATCTCCACACCCCATGATAATGCGAAATCGAAACCGCACCATGAGGAGAGCTTGCTCAACTCTACGGTACGACGTAAATTAGACGATATCATCGATTGTTAGGCAATTATTATCCTCCTACGGGGAGACATTGCCGACACAATGGTTTCTAATCATTACTTTTCTACCCTCCCTGTCGGGAGAAAAAAAGAAATGAGAGAAATGGGGATAAAAGAAAGATATACAAACATCCATCTTTTGAATTAGTGAATACCTTCCTGTGGAAAGACACTGTCGACTCGATGCTTTTTTTCCCTCTTCTTCCCTTCATAATACCAACGCCGGTAACATCTCTTGGAGATGTACCTTTGGCATCTCACTTGAAATATATCTTGATCTGAGAGATGTCCTTGTGGCATTTCGTCCAAAAAATGATGCACCTAATGCACCTACCCCTCCTGCATCTCACCTTAAATTGACCCATCTGTACATTCTGAATGAACTAACCGTCTTCTTTCTCTTCCGTGGTACAGATCCGGGAGTGACCCTGTTGCAGCATGGCACAGAGAGACGCTCACGTACTAACCCATTCATTACAGATGTCCGAGCTAATTTCTCGTGCTGTCTTCGGTTGGCAGCTCACACTGATTACCTAGTAAAATAATATTTGTTAGATGTCCCTCTGACATCTCACCTGAAATATGAAATATTCATGGAGATGTCCTTCTGGCATCTCACCTTAAGCAAGTTGAAAGTATATATAAGTGCAAACCCGTTCACTGGAGATGACCCTCAGACATCTCACCTTGAAATTTATTCCATTGTACAATGTGGATAACTAACCGGCTTCTCTTCTGTAGCACAGATTCGAGTGGGACCTGGTGCAACAACGTCAGGCACACGTGTTGAGAGACTTACTCTACTGATCATTAAGGAGAACCACTCTCAGGAAACTGGGCGTGGTGCTCTCCTACATTTGCACTCATCAAAATTTCTCAACATTTTTGAAAAATTCCGACCTAGACTCTATATCAGACATGGGCAGGTCACCTTGAAGTGTGTCAGCCTTCAAGGAACCGCTCGCGTTCAGAAGACCTAATCTTCTCAGCACATTGGGGAGGACCACTACCAGGGCAACTGCGTGTGCTGCTCTCCTAAATGTGCACATACTGTACTTGTCGAAATTTAAATATCCATATGCTCCTTTGGAAGTAAACTCAATACCTAGTTGGAGTCCGTCTGACTCAACCTCTGGGGCAAGCCGACAGGCCTGCGCTCGAGGAAAGGTGTGAGTCCGCTGAGCCTATGGGCGTGTCCGTCTCTGCTCGACCGTCTGAGATGCGACCGCCTGGAACCTAAATTCTTCTCTTCTCATCTTGTTCGCCCCGTTCCTGAATTGTCGCCCTGACACTCAACTCTTTCTTCTCCGGGACTGAAATGCCCCGGGTAGTAGTAGGGTAGTAACTAGTATGGTGGTGATGGTAGTTGTGGTTTCTCTTTTTTGTATCCTTGCAACCTACTTTTTTCTGTATGTTTCGTTGACTATCCCCACTCTTCTTTCAGTTTTTTCGAAGGAAACACTTGACATGAGCACTCGTGCTCGTTTGCTTTCCCTACTCTAATCTAATCTAATAATAAAAACACAGCAGAATAAAAATATGAAATAATAATAATAAAAGGAATAGCAAATTCCGTATGCAATCGTGATAATCCCTAATAATCATATAATTATTTATAATAACATTTCAAATTCCAAATCACTAAAATTTTCTCATAAACCAAGCGTAGGCAGCACTAGTGAACACGTTATTGATCGCAAAAGATAAATAAAAACAATAAATGCTACGAAAACGAATTATTCAAAATCGTAACAAAACGTAAACAAATCGGCCAAGTCCCTCTCTGTTCGCTCTATCAATGACTAACATCCAACCTATAATAATCGTGAAAGATACGTAAAAACATAAAATGCTACGCAAACGAATCATTCAAAATCGTAACAAAACGTAAAATAATCGGCCTAGTCCCACCGTTCACCCTATCCCTGGCTAACAGTCAATAATTGAAAAGGGATTATATTATCTGAACCACTACCCTCACATACACCTGGGCAACCGCCGCACATCCGCTTCTTCCACCTGCGACCCCGATCGAGCGACCCTTCTCCTGCCCCCTCGTTAATTAATAATCCTTCACTTGCGTTTTGCGCCTATATAAACTAATGTCGAAGCGATACATCAAGATCTTGCCAACGCCTTTGTTATTATATTACGACATATTATTGCTATCCAAGGGAATGATTATGAATGGATCAAATCAAAGATCCGAAAGTGTGAGAAAAAAAACAGGGAAACCTCTCCTCGAAGGGAAGTCCTTAGAGTCCTGAGTATAATGAGAAATATGGAAAATGTTCTACCTGATAAAAAAAAAATCTTAAAGTGAGCCAGCGACACAAAACATGCAGTTCAACGAATTTAAATTCGAACTAATAAAATATGAAATAAATACTAACAAAGAATCAGTTTTCCCATTATTCATGCAATGACGCAGCCAATGATGGAACATAAAATCTGCGTGATTTAGGTGTACAAATGAACAAATTACCTAGGTCGAGGCAAGTGGCGGATGTTCTTAGGTCATGATAACTGTTCTGTCAAGAGATAATTGATCAATGTTGACCCGTTGACAACATCTTATCAAACCAGATATTGACTGTTGCTCTCCTCTCTAGATCCCACATAAACGGACATATCTGGAAAGACTTGAAGCAGTTCAAAGATGCTGAACCTCAAAAATTACAGAGGTAAAGGAAATTCATTATTATAACAAAAAGAAAACCTGAAGGTTCTACTCAATCTAAAAACGTTTTGAAAGATTCATAATCATTTACGGATGAAGTAAAATTCTAGAAGGCTACTCGGTCAATGCCAAAACTCACGGTCGGCAAAATGATGCCAACCGAAACATTTAACAAGATCATGTGCCGGGCACCTCAGTTATTCAATCGAATGACACTGAAAATACTTAATACCAAAGATCTGCCGAAATTTCCAGTCGCAGCAAACATCTCTAGTTTCAAAATTCGATTGGACAAGTGCCTCAGCAGTGTTCCTGATCGACCTCTTAATCAGTGGCTGCACTCATTTTTGGAAACTAGATGACACGACACGGGATTCCACTGGCGAATGTGGTAGCACCTAGGAACTGCAGATGCCACAGCCCGAGTGAAGACTATCCCCATTGGTGAAGGTCAAGTGGCAACTACACTGTAGCCGCAACTCAGCTAAGAATTCGCATGTACATAAGTTTCTTCAATAGTATTTGCATTGGGTTGGAGAATTATTTTGAAATCTCGATCTTATGACAATCACGTGTTAACAAAATAGTAAAAGTAAATCAAACAGCTGTTTTTTAATAGAAAAAGAAAGTCGACGCTGGAACTAATCAGCCCACGAGTACTTCTTTTTGGTAATCTATCGCTTAACTACAGCGTACTGCGTTTTTTTTTCAGAATTGATGAGAAATTTTTATCGTCTTATTTTTAAAAGTTGTATGATTCGTTTTAATGACATCTGTTGAGTTCAGTATATGAATACTTTCAACTGATATTCTAGAAAAGTCTATTCCAAGAGTTACTGATGGTTTCGGCGTATGTTACATGAAGCCCCAAAACAAAATTCAATGGGATATACGTTTGTGCAGGTTTAAATACAATCGTGTGCAACTCATGATTAAAAATGGCAGAAGCTATACATAGGTTTTGATTTTTATTGTAAATTTCACCACTGAACATTTCTTAGGATAATTTGAAATTTACATAAAAACTAATATCCTAACTTGGGCTCTTTCAGTGACCGTGTCATTTATTTTATCCCGCGTTTCTGAAACTGTATAAATTGTTTGTATTCGTAGGAAATTCAAATGTGATTGTATTTTTTGGTAGAGCTTGTAGGTGATTGATGCATATGAAATGTAGTATGATGGCATTGTCGAGTCGTTCAGAATTGAACAGAAATAAACTAAATTACATTTATCATGGGTGATATCTCTGTATAATTATGATCCTCTTTCAAATGATAGTCCACAGACTGCATTGTAAACAATTGAATTGGAACCGAAATCGAAGAGCTTGAGATAATTTTGTGTTTCCATCTGCTCGTTAAAATTCAAATCGTAAACAATTACCTCAACACTGGCTTAAAATAGATAATAAAATTCATAAAATATGTAAATAAATGTTATAAAGCAAAAAATGCAGTAAAAAGATTTTTTCTGACACTTTTGTTAGAAATTCCACAAAATTTGTTATCAGTATGTATGCTCCGTGTTAGCAAAAAGTTATTACCATTAAGCGGAAGTCGTCTCCAATGACATTTGTGTGCATAGTCGTCACAAGTAATTGCTAATAACCATTAATTTGTGCCAGTAAAAATATAGTTCAGAAAAAAATGAAGTATAATATCCAGCTTATCTTAAACAGTTTGTGATAAATCCGCTGTGGAAAAAGTTGTGGTTCAGAAAGTGTACGGCCATGTTAACATTGATTTGCTGCCCGTAATCTGTATCTGAAAAGGATGCTCAGCTTTGGACATCACAACGCGACTGGCCCATCAACAGAGCCCACAATTCACAACCCATGTACAGGGCAACCTCATTTTATCTTATTTTATCATTGCAGCCTTGCCTATCAAGCTATTCTACCGTGCCTTCATTCACATCGCCCTTTCACATTTTCAGTCTATCAAACGCCGTATCACCGTTCTCTGTCGCCTTTTTCCCCCTCCTAACTGATATATAGTCAAACCCAGTCCCTGCTCACGCTGCTTCCACCTCCTTTGATTCAGTCTGCGGGCAGGCAGTTACGATCCTTGGAAAATCTTTCAAATATAACCTTATTCTCGTTGGTTTCACAATGGCTTCTCTGGTCTAGTTCGAGAGTCCACATGGGACGCGGGCATGATGTGCCCTATTCGCGTCAACATTATAAAACGAATATCTCTCTAGCGTCCTTCACCCCGCTTTTCTCTCTTCCCTATCTGCCGCACTCCTCCAAGTCGTGCCATACTTCTTCCACGTTCTCCCGTATCTGCTCAACCATCCTTGCAGTTGCAAAGCCATCAAATCTTTTCACGCTGAGCTTACCCACCTTCTTCATATCTTCAAGAGATGCTGGTAAACGCCGCCTCCAATTGTAACCGTTTGCATACCACGCTTTATACGCTTACGTCATATGCGATCGTTTTGTGTCTGTTTACCGTTCCATCCCATTTCTCCCACTCAACACCTCTCAGAGTGAGGAAGATTCCCTGGAAGGTCAGGGCACCATCCCTACCTTCCCTGATCGCCCCTTGGACCACACCAGCTTATATATCTCCCTTTACTCTATCCCATTCAATATGATGTCACCAATTCGTATTCTCTATTGGTATCATCATTGCACTAATCGTTTGGGCTCCCAACAATTGTGATGACAGAGCCGCCGCCAGGGTTGATGAGATTCACGTCGTTATCGTTGGTGTCAAACTGGTGTTTTTCATCGATGATTTTTTCGACCAGATTTCCTATGAGAGAAAGGCAGTTAGTGTTGGACCTTCCTCTATCTACCTGACAAATAGCATTTAACTCCAACTACCTTTAATGAAAAGCAGTTCGTGTTGGACCTTCTTCAACCTACCTGACACATAGAATTGAACTTCAACTACCTTTAATGAAAGGCATTTAGTGTTGGACCTTCCTCTATCTACCTGACGCATAGCATTTGACTCCAACTACCTTTAATGAAAGGCAGTTAGTGTTGGACCTTCCTCTACCTACTTGACTCATAGCATTTAACTCCAACTACCTTTATTGAAAGGCAGTTAGTGTTGGACCTTCCTCTACCTACCTGACTCATAGCAATTAACTTCAACTACCTTTAATGAAAGGCCGTTAGTGTTGGACCTTCCTCCATCTACCCGACACATAGCATTTATCTCCAACTACCTTTAATGGAAGGCAGTTACTATTGGACCTTATTCTACCTACTTGACGCATAGCAATTAACTCCAACTGCCTTTAATTATTCACTTGTGTTGCTGCCAACTAATCACTTCTGATCTAATTTTAACTTCAATTGGTCTTCTAACACCAACCTCTCAACCCAATCCACCCCTTTCATGACACCCACGAATAAGCATCAAGGACATTGTATCCACAATTCCACCATTTGATCATGATTTATCACATATCTGTGGGGGCTGAGCTCGTGCTTTAATTATGTTAAATTATCCATATCCAGCCCCACTAACTTACCGGCTCCTCCCTCTGTGGTGTTTGGGCAAGGAAACCGGACTGATGATTTTCCCACCACAATGTTTGGACCATTGTCTCACATGAGAAGTCAGTCAGTCAGTCAGTTTCTTTCTTAATTAAAGCCTCAGTAATTATTATTACTTATTATTTATATTGCAATCTAGATTCTATTAATTATCATTATTCATTTCACTTATTTTTTTATTATATATTATATTGATTATTTATGCCATTTTCTTAGTGGAAGAGGCGTGGCCAGCAGGCTATACAGAGATGCACTAGTGGGCAAACCGGCAGTTGATCTAGAGCCGTCACCGTAGGAGGTTAGCGCCTTTCTCTGTCGGCTCCTTCCGTCGCTCCATATTCGATCTTATTTGCTCCAAACTTCGCTCTACGTTCATCTGAGCACTCTCGTGTTGTTTATGTTTCAGCACCGACAATGTTTGGGCACTACGTGCGTCTGTATCACAATAATTTTTTTATCACAGTGTAACCTTGGAATGTTTTTTCGGAACGGATTTTATTGAATATAAAGTGGAGATGATTAGACAGGTTTTTAACCTAGTTTATCATATCGAAACCTTGCTGTGCGGCGTTTGGGAGTTCTTGTGTGGTCCTGTACCCCGGTAGCTCTAACTGGCCTATGCTGACCTGGACGACCTGCCTCCTCTTAGACCATCCTGACTTCGAGCGGTAGTAGGGCCGCCGGGTCATGAAGTGCAGGCACCGCAATTTCTTCCATAACTTGCTAATGCAGGAAATGCCACTACCGTCTGTCATAGTAGTAGAACTTTTTTTGTTTTCCACCGGAGCTCCAACGTGTAGTCACTGAGTGCTCCCCCGTAGGGCACGACCGTGTGTCGTGTCAGACTTAATATGCGCTGTCTCGTCCCGCATGGCCTATACATGCAACCTTTTTAACCTGTCTAGCAAATTCGATGAGATTTCTACACTTGCAGCCATCATTACTGTTCTCAATACAAGTTAACCTATTGATTACGCTAGGCCAAACTTACCTCACTATGCCCCGTCGCCCAGTTCCCGGAGCGTCTCCTGTTGCCTTACTTTCTACAGCTGGCCCACTTAGCGATTTCACTACACGGCGTCCGCTACCGTCACTCAACCACCTCGGTCCATTTTCCACGTACTGTGCTCGAGACGATTTGTTTCAATCAGGTTCAGTCCACAAACCGCACGGGAGTGCTTATATATGATTCTCCAACTAACCCATGTAAGTCCAGATCACCATATTGCTTCGATCCTTTCATCTACAGCATGGTCCGTTGACTCACGAATTCTCTGGGTATGAGTAACAAGCGCCATTTCGTCAATGCTTCAGCTCATACTTGAGTTATGCATTACTGCCCATGCTGTACCTGTATTTATATTCACCTTTTTCATTTGGTGTTGCACAAATTACATCATTCTAGCTCCATTCTTCTCTGAATAATTGTACCGCAGCTGACTAACACCATTACATGCCCGTTGCTGCTGTCTTTGATACCTCTCATGCGAACGATTTTGCGACCTGCAGTAGGGCTAACAAAGCCTCGTCCTTAACCGCCCCCATCACATCCTCCTCGGTCGCCAAGCGGTCCTCAGACCATGCGAACTCGCAGGTCATTTTAGATGGAGCTACTGCCACTCACCTTAGCGCAGCCCGACGGTCCAATAACTTTCTTCCAGCCGCACCTCAACTTCTCGTCCGACTTCCGACTATTAGTCAACAGGTCATATTCGTTATTAAGTCCGTCATGCAGAAGACTGCCTGAATCACGAATAAACCCTGTTGACTACTTCACGGAAGTGGGGCGAGAAGTTAATATGCGGGTGAAGGAACTTCTTTGACCTTCGGGCTGCTCTTTGCTGAGTGACAGAGGCTCCGTCTGGTTTTTGCTGAGAGTTGTCTCAGCACCGTTTGCGTCCAAAAGGGTTGTGATGGGGCGGTACAGGGTGAGTCCATACACGCTCTACTACACGTTACAAAATTATCAATGAGACTCCTTTGTCTGTTACCCAAACACCTCACGCTTGACGGTGGACTGACAGCTGATATTGGAAAATACCACTCTTCCTGTTGTAACAGGGTCCTACCGAGAGCCATCTATCCAGTCTTCTCCACCATATGTGTACCGTTCTACCTATGTGAAACTTCTACTCCGTATCCTCCGACAGTTTCAGTGTACCACAATGTGTTTTCCCAGTCTAGCTGTCAAGGTTTCTCCAGTTCATACACCGAGGCGTACAGTGAGGCAGTCTATACCCTACATCCTTCAAACGAGAACTGGCTTCCCTCCAAACACATTTACTGATGTGCATATGTGTCGCTTGTCTTCAATACACCAATTAAGCTGAATAATGTTGGGTCATCGAAAAATATTTAAACTAACTTTTCTAAACTGTGGCTGTTGATTACGATAAAAGTCATGATCAATTATTAAAGATTCGGCACATTATAGTGGACGAGACATTGATCGGGCTTACCACATTTCCCCCATTGTGATCGAGTTTAATCCACAAACTCACGAGCATAACAATGTTTTGCTTTACTTCACGCCCCATATTGCAAGCGCGAGGAGCCTATAGATTGACTGAAGGAATTTAAGCAAAAAATATACGCCTACTGCATATCAGTTGGCATTCCACCAGCAGATCTAAATATCGGAAATAAACTTCAACTCATAAATATTTATTCATTTATTACATCTTCACTAGTGCACACTGTAAGGTATGTTCAGCTACACGCATTAATTTGAACAAGCCTATTATATCTTGATTACGTCATAATCATGTCTTATTCCCCTCTAAAACTATAAATAACCCGTTTCCAGCTAATCCTTAACACATTGTATGACACACCCTGGATCATGGGGCTTGGAAGAGGCATGTGAGACTCATCCATGGCGTACAGGTCTTATTTCAATGCAGGTCCTCAAGCCTAAGGTCAGCAAACACTCAGAACCTGACGTCGCGCCTATTCGAGACAATAACAGCCAATATCATCCCTCGCATTAAGAGCAAACGAGGTTTTTTTATGAATGGGCTTAAGACGTCTACGGTTTGCCAACGATAGTTGATTTCGCTAAGAAATTCGGGTTGCGACAACGATTCTGTCACAAATGCGGCGACATCTCACATTGCTGTTCCACTCCATGGTGCGTGCAAGTGAAGGAGAAGCTGGAACAGGGTAGTTGTTGTCCAATGAGTCTGCGCCTTATGACTACTAATTGGTAAATAGCACAAATATGTGAATATAGCAACATCAGAACGGAGGAAAATTGGATGCACTTTAAATGAAGATGTCGAGGCTCGTACAATATTTCCCTCCTAAACTTTGTGCGGTGTACGAACAAAAAAGTCAGGTAATTGAACCAGAGAGTTGTCGGTGAATTACAGACGTATATTGAGGGTGGCAATAAGGTAGCGCTTTTAATGCATATCAAAATATCAAGTCTCTCTTCAAATAGTAAATGGAGTCATAAACAAAATTTCCTGTTTTCCACGAATCAGCCAATTAACCTGTTGAGCTAACAATAAAACATCAACCAGTCAAAAATAGTATCAACTAATCATAGTCTAATTTCGAGGAAATTGTATTTTGCTTGGTCGTTATTTGAATGAAAAAAATACTCTATTGATTGAATCTACGAGGCCTGAAAAAATACGATGACACATTTTATTTCAGTGCAAATCAACGTAATTATATATAATCTGTTGCACCTCACCTAAACCGCTAAAATCTTCCACTATACACGAAGTGTTCGATGTAGCTACAGTGAACGGCAAATATTGCAGCAGATCTGCTAATGCACACGCTGGTCGAGCTGCCTATGATGCACACGCTGGTCTAGCTGCCTATGATGCACACGCTGGTCGAGATGCCTATGATGCACACGCTGGTCGAGCTTCCTATGATGCACACGCTGGTCGAGCTGCCTTACAACTCGTTAACGAGAAGAAGATTCGCAAGCTCATTGACCTGCATCAATTGTCGAGCTGAGTGATGCAAGCAAGCCAAAAGGTGTTAACATCTCTTATGCAGAGAGATGCAAACAGGACAGAGGGTGTGTTTGCATCGCTTGTCGAGCTGAGTGATGCAAGCTGGCCAATGAGTAAGTTTGCATCACTTGTCGAACTGAGTGATGCAAACAGAACAGAGGAGGTGATTGCATCACGAATCGAGCTGGGTGCTGCAAGCAGGACAGAGTGTGTGTTTGCATCACTTATCGAGCCGAGTGGTGCAAGCAGGACCGATGGAGTATTTGCATCAATAGTTGTCGAGCCGGGTGATGCACACAGGACAGTGGGTGTGTTTGTACATCACGGTGTATTTGTATCCCTTGTCGAACTTAGTGATGCATGCGGGACAGAAGGTGGGTTTGCATCACAGTGTCGAGAAGTGATGAAGAGCTGGGGCGAGCCTTAGATCTTTACCATTAAGACATACACGCCATAGTGTGATCACTCCCTGTAGAACGTGTTCGTCAACGCAAAATAGATCGTCATCGATGATATATTAAAATTCCTCAAATTGTTGATTCTATATTCCAGAAAAATCTCATAAAAAAAAAAATCTTCGAAATATTGTTTGATTCAAAATTAAAACCGCGAAAATAATTATAATGCTAATTCCGTGAGACATATACTGCCATTTACATAAACATGTATTAATACCTTCAACAACAATTGATAATAATATATTGGGACTGCAGCTTTGCGCCCTGGACCAATTTCAATCATGTCTATTGATTGGATATTGATCAGTTATTGATCGGTCATTGATGAGCTGTTAAGCGGTCATTGAAAGGTCATTGATCGGTCCTTGATTATTCATTGATCGGTCATGGATGAATTATTGATCCGTCATTGATGAGTCGTTCATTGATCGGTCATTGATGAGTCATTGATCAGATATTCGACGCTTTTTCGCCTGATATTGATTTGATCATTGGTGGTTTTTTGAAAGATAATTTGAGTTAAGAATATTATACAGCTTGAAGATTCTGATTCGCTGCAGAATAAAATCTAGCTGTAAATCTAAAAATATATCACAATGTTTACATTTAAAGGAATAACACTTTTCTAATAAATAAGTTAACGACATAACAGTCTTGAGGAAAGATTGACCTGTGCTGTAGACGTTTTAGAGGTCCATTTTCTTAAGGTTTGTTATAGTCAGTCATTTACGTACCTATGTACTTTGTTTTAATCATTGTAGATCATTATCAAAGCCATGGATTAGCCGAGGTTAAGTAAACCACTCTGAATGAATGCAAGCAGAATCACGTTGAGTATTTTGCGAATTTTATCTTTAATCGTTGAGTTATCAGTTGTTTCCTTTTTCTCCGTCTTCGGCCAAGAGTGCAGGACCTGGACCGTGGACCCCACTAACATTTGCCAACAAACAAACTACGCTAAATGTTGTCGGCCTGTTTTGGAATACTCGGTTCTGAAATGTCGAGTTACGGCAAGTACAATAGATTGTGGTACAGTTATGATGAAGTTGCCTCAAAGATGTTGATCTTCATAACCTAGGTGTCTCAAACATGGGGTCGAACATGCAATGCAATGGCGTCAAGAAAAAATATGCTTATGAGGTTCGAATGTGGCCACCCCTTAATCCGTGAGCTAGACAATGCCCGGATTCAGCTAGGTTAATTGCCAGAACCCTACGACACTCATTTTAGGCAGATGTTAATGGGCCACGACGCAAGCACGTAGCAGATATGTCCCATAGATTACATAGTCCCATTCTTTTGATAAGGTCATGTAAGAATGACGGATCCTGCTCTGGAAACATGCCCGCGGCGTCTCGTGAGTGCCAGGCGGGTCGCTATCCCTGGCGCTAAATTCTTTTATAGCTAACGTCAGATCAACCCCTATCATCTCCGCCAACTGCCTTATCAGCCCCAAGTTGTTCCGACAACCTTCCTACGGTACTATTTTTTAACAGCGAACATCCACACCGTTCCTCAGTCACACCAGCCACTGTCAGATCTGCCAGTGTCATTCTGGCGAAAATCTTTTTCTTTCACGTCAGAATCAGCCACCAGTCGTACCATTTTACCGGTTATCACTTTAATGAAACTTTTCCTGCCCAACCTAACCTAACCTAGGGTACGTGTTTCTAACCCGCGGGGCAAAGGTA
>SDVV010003701.1:0-21023 GCA_016164225.1 Gammarus roeselii | reverse complement strand
TTCAGTTCTCCCGACTAAACATATTTTACGGCCAACAGTGGCCGCAAAAATGTTAATTTAAATAATCAGATTCCGATTATTTTGTTACCACGGGTCACACTGTGGGTCACCCTGTGGGTCACCATGTGGGTCACCCTGTGTGTAACCATGTGGGTCACCCTGTGGGTTACTATGTGGGTCACCCTGTGGGTCACCCTTTAGGTAACCATGTGGGTCACCCTGTGGGTCACCCTGTGGGTCACCCTGTGGGTCACCCTGTGGGTCACCCTGTGGGTCACCCTGTGGGTCACCCCGTGGGTTACCCTGTGGGTCACCCTGTGGGTCACCCTGTGGGTCATCATGTGGGTCACCATGTGGGTCACCATGTGGGTCACCATGTGGGTCACCATGTGGTCACCATGTGGTCACCATGTAGGCCACCACGTGGGTAACCATGTGGGTAGCCATGTGGGTCACCCTGTATGTCACCATGTTGGTCACCCTGTGGGTCCCCCTGTGGGTCACCATGTGGGTCACCATGTGGATCACCATGTGGGTCACCATGTGGGTCACCATGTGGGTTACCATGGGGGTCACCATGTGGGTAACAATGTGGGTCACCATGTGGGTCACCATGTGAGTCACCATGTGGGTTACCATGTGGGTTACCATGCGGGTTACCATGCTGGGAATTCTCTTCCATTGTTTGAAATATAATTTCCACCAACAACGTACAGTAGCAAAAAAAAAAGTTGTCAATGGTTAGTCGTCGAAGGAAAATTAATTTATTTTGTTCCCACATGGAAAAAAACTTGATGTGTAAGTTTCTTATGGAATAATATCTGGCCTAAGTTTCTTAACGAATTCAATGAAACAGATTTCTGTCGAATTTAAATAAACAGTAAAAATAAGCATTTAAGATTCCTTCAAATCTTAAATTGTGTATGTTTTTTTTTAATTTGTTTTAAATTGCTTTGGGAGATTAATTTAACTATGAAAATATGTGAATAGTTAATGTTATCTTCAACAAAGCTCCTGCTGACTTATACTCTCCCGATTAGTTTTTTATAATTTGTGTCTGCTTGACAATATGTAGACACAGCCGCATCCCCCCTGCTGGGGATGGCTGGTGGTGAGTTAAGCTTAACACTCATCCCCATACGCCCACAGCCACACACTCATACAAATTTTAGCCTTTTATCGTAAAATGATCTGTAAAATTTCCCGTCCACTCAGTCCGGGTTATGATTAAGGTCTTAGACCGGTGCCAGCAACAGGACCAGACAGCTTTCACCAAAATTTTCCATCCTCATTCAGTTTCACAACGCGACAGCCGATTGAAAGTAAGCTTTTCGGGACCACGTTAGACTCGTCCATCAATTAAAAGTCCCTCTTCACTTCCTATCGATTTCACTCTCTATTGCTTCCTCCACATTGATACTTCTGACATTCAACGCGCGTTAGACTTGAAACATTCAACCATATCTTGGTCTTCTCCTGACATTATATCTGAAAAAATATTAACTTTAATTCTCTTCTAACCGGTACTGTGGGCTGCCGGCGACGTTCCATCGCTCCCCTGGATCGACGGACAGGTCAAAGAGCAGGGGCGGGTCGTGGCGGGTCAAGTTGTGGGCCTCAGTGCAGATTGTGTCGTAGTTGGCGTTGTCCGACAAATCTGTGATGTGTAGATCCCAATAATAAATATCCCTAGCTATTGAGTTTCATATAAAATGGAAAAAATCTGTTTGAAAATATGAAATAAAAAGAGCATTTGGTTAGGTGCTTTAAACAATGTCTTAATATAGATACGTGAAAATAAGTATTTCGAGCCACTTTTCTTATATGTATTGCATAGTTTACTGACAAATAATTGTGATGAAATTGTAATCACATAAAATTTCCCAAGTAATCGTTTCAAATGTAGAGCTTTCATAGAATTTAAGCACATCAAATATACTGAGCGCGCTCCGCTTTGATTCTGTCACAGCGAAAAATATCTTAGATTTCAGCTGTTGAACCTACCATGTGAATGCTACGAGTTCTTGTAAGAAAACTAGAACATTAAATAGAAATTCGATTACAGATGCTCCGCCCCAGTCCACTCACCAGAGCCTCTCGTGTAAAAGTGGGCCTTAAGTCTGCGCCAGACCACGGCAAACGCCCCAATGTCTGCAGATGGTTCCTCGGGGTACACGGCGAAGAACTCACGGGGAGACTGAGGGAAAAAGGACTCGCACTATAGGGACAGTCTTGAGTCACAGGGAACTAAAATACGAGATCACACATGCAGGTTAGGTAGATACGAGATGCTAGTAATATGTATTGGAAGGTTGATAGAACATCAGATACGTATTTAACAATAAGCATGTGTAAGAAGGATGGCAAAATCATCGCCTAAACGGGGACTTGTGTAAGCAATATGGAAAAGACATAAAAAACTTTGAGATAAACTTCACAGAGATATCGACAGGATTTTTGAAAGTGCTTCGACAGTCAAGTGCCTCTGAAGGGTCAAGGTATTTTTCAAATTCTTATATTTTTGACGCCTGTTTTTGCCCCGTATCGAACGCGTCGATAAGTATTTAATCTTTTATTGGTTGTCACGTCATTGTTCCTGATAAAGTTTCCTCTCTTGGCTCCTAATAAAACCACTGGGCAGATGATTCAGGGAGGAGTAACCGTTTGTTCAGTAATGCAATTACGCAGAACAAAGTCTTCCATCTTTCACTGAACATGGGTTAACCCAAATGACTGTAACTTAATTTTGTACAAATGAGTATCTAGAAAGGATACACATAAAATAATTTTTACAATGGTTTGATTGAACGAGAAAAAAATTATTCAGCCCGTTTCCACATCCAATGCCAGCAGCAGCGTTCAAGTTCTTTCTAACTAGACTGGTTTCATCGCTTATCACCTAGTTTTGAACAACTATTTTTTTTCTTACCGTGGCATTGATCCCCAGTAGTAGCTCGCTCATATCTACTCCGTCCAAGACCAGTTGACTGGTGTCGATCCCCACAAGAGAAGAGATGGTGGGAAGAAATTCCAAGGCAGACACCAGTTCAGGGTTGCGCTCTCGACGTAGAAAACAATGTTAATTTTCTGGATGAATATTTGGCAAACATTGAACGCATTACATTGCAGTTGAATATGCCGTTTTCATGTAGATATGGTATGCCAAAATCGTCTGGAGTTGCATGGTCTCACGGTGACAGTCACTCTCGAATTAATTAAGGAACATTTTTGGTGAACTAGCATTGATATTCGTATATCATACAAGGCTGACAACGTTCTTTATTACATCATGGAGTAACCTACTGTAACAAACCAACGTCTTAAGAGTTACTTTATAACCTTTGTCTAACGGCATCCACAAGGCCAAGTATTCAGTTAGATGGGTTCACTCATGGTGACGCCAACGTAGCTCGCTTCCTGTTTCCGATTAAAACTTGGCAGTAATTAAGATGGGGAAGATGACATCCAAGAATCCGGGTTCGAAATTGCTAGTGTGGCTTTTACCTCATGCACAAACTTGGCTCCGTCGTACAAACTTCGTCGACGCAGATCGTTATTCTTAACCCACTTTCCATGTGATTGTTGGTCGACATTTACTTTTCTATTGCATAAGAGGGGCATTGGAAGAACCAATTGATTTTGACAGTCAGCTTGGGTCGATATGGCTGGACCCTCGATTTAATCAGAGGGAATGCTCCTCAGGCTGCAGTTAAAGATAGGGAATTTGTCAGACTACCTACGTGTAAGCTCATCTTCCACCGTAGCTACCTGGTTCAATGGTGCCAGGCCAGCTTACAAAAGCGGGCACCCTGACCCCTCCTTCCCAGGTGGTCCCTTTGCCGCAGCGCAGAGGACCGGCGCAGCCACCACGCTCTTGTCTCTTTAAGCTTGGACTGTCAGAACGCAGGATTACTTTCCCTACAATTAAATCATCAAATATTTATTCTGATGCCAGATTGGAAATGTTCATTTATCAGACATTTATGTAGAAATAAAATTTCGAATCAACTCTCGCCGTTACACAATTTCATATAAGAAAAAATATTGACACAAGACATTTTATAGCATAGAAGATTGAACGGAATTTACATTAGAGAATTCAAATAATCTTGTAAACATCCAGATTGCCCAATAAATTTCATCTGAGTCGATGATTGCCTCAAACGTACCCGTTGTCGGATGCAAACCACACGAGCGTGTCGTTGGTGATGCCAAGCAGCTGGAGCTGCTGCAGTAGTTGGTTCACCGAACTTTCAAGTTCTTCCAGACTGTCACCAAACTTGCCTCGCACGGCCGTGCCTTGGTGCTCGACAGATGCGAATTGCGGGTGGTGCACCTGGAGCAGAAGGTCAGAGGCTTGAAGGTAAAAAGTGGAATACCAACGCTAAACACTAAGACCAGTAAATCCGAACCAGTCAGGTAGTACATGGTAAATGAGTATGGAGACTTAGGAATTAGTGAGTTCAGTATCCCTAGCATCACAAAACAAAGCTCGTCCTGACGCTCGTTTGTTCAAACGGAGTTGGACGGCTCATGAAACACATTAATTACTTACGTGCATGAAGGGCATGTACAAGAAGAATGGGACGCCGTCCGTCACACTGTCCTGAATGAATGCGACTGCCTTATCCACCAGGCGCTGCGACAGCGTGGGCAGGTAGACGGGCTGCTCAATGATGGTCGTGTTGCTGGGAAGAAATAGCGAGGCTGAGATAAGTGTCAGAGGGAACGGTTGAAGACGTGACACATACACCGGTGTAAATGTGATGGCTAGGAATAGAACTGGTCTGGTAAGAAGGAAATTTAATTTCGATGTTTCCTAAATAGATTTGAACTAATTTTATCATAGATAATATATGCTACGCGGATTCCAGTGCTGATTTCGTATATACTAACAATTTTTTGCGGAAATGATTGTTTGAAGAGCTACAGTCCATTGAACTTTTGAAATTTCAGTGACTAATTAACAAAAGTATTTTCCAGCAAATGAACTGCCTCCAATTTTACTGGAAGATACACAAGTAATAAATAATTTGCATGTATTGAAAACTTGCATTTTCAGTATCAAATTGAAAACAAACCTGAAAAAAGTGGGACATACCAGTAACGAGACAAATCGGTATTTGGTGCCCGCTTTCGGTGTTTGGTCGCACCTTTGGCACGCCCAACCATTTAAGGTGGAGTCTTAAGCTCCACCTAAGCGCCTGCCAAGTCCTTAAGATAGTGTAGCTTCACAGAGAACGGCGTCAAGTTCCCTGAGAAAATAACCAACTATCAATGCCCGTAACTTTGTTGTTACTTTTTCCATAATAAATAGGCATGATTTCCACTGATAAATGCGTGTCTCTTCACGTAAAACTGGACGGGTGAAACTTTTAAAAAACAAGTTTCTGAAAGGAATGATTATGATTGCCATAGTCTGCCTGACCATCCGCATACCATAGGTGTATTTCGTAAAAATCAGACACTCTTTTGTGTAAAAAAAGGCACGAAATTGTTCAATGTAAACTGCACCTCAAATTACATTCTAAAATAAAAATACTGTATTTATTTTTACCACTCAAGAAAAAAAAAAGTTTCGAAGAAGACCAGTAGGGAAAACTGATTATATTTGGAACAACGGCATTGATGAGATAAATTACTCAATATTATCCCCTACTTGACATTTAGAATACATATCTACTATGATAATAGGAGCAAATACGGAGGAGAGCAAGGAAGGGCGCTGATACTAGATGGGGTTAGCAGCTGTGTGAGATTTTTATAGGAGAGCAAGGAGAGGATCTGGAAAGAGGTGAAGAGGGTGAGGAAGACGGGAGAGAGGGAGGCTTACAAGATTTACAACTGTAAGAAGGCAACAACAGGTGGTGGAAGATGTAAATTGCCGGTTGTTGTGGGTCAGTTGTGAGGGATGAAAGAGATAGGCTGAGTCTTTTCTGAAATTGATTAATGTTGAGGATGTTATAGTGGGCGGACATTGCTGCTGTGGAAAGTGGTGCACGGGGCCATCACCCACGTCCATCCCATTTCTCGACTTAGAACAGGAAAGCGCAACAGGGTCGTGTCAAAACACAACCGTTCACAATCATCCAGCACTGACGTCTATCTACTGGAAGCTCTCTCGCTGCGTCGTTGACGCCGTTGGAGTAAGTCATTGAAGCTAAAACTTTATTTCTGCCGACACTGATCTCTGACCATCTATGAGAAGTGTGTGCATCTATCTATGAGAAGTGTGTGCAATGCGTCTGTATTTGTCTGTACCTGTATGATATTTTTTGTCCCCGTACCTATACAAAGGGCACGAGACCCTGTCCTCCCAGCAAGGGTTGTGGCAGGGTCCGTCGTTGGGGTAGCACACCTTGCACGGACACATGTCGTGGCTGTACGGGACGCCGAGATAGTCTTCGAAGCCATGGTTTGTTGGCAGGAATTCCCTATTCGGCCCTACTCCCAGGTGCCACTTTCCAGATGCCAAGGTTCGGTAACCCTGAACAAGCGATAATAGGAAAATTAATGCCAAATTGCCTCAGGGTTTGTGAAGCAATCTTATTTTATTTGAAATTTCAGCGTATCTTTGATTTGTAATGTCATACATTGCGTTAGTTAGGATGACCAGAGTTGAATGATTGTAACACACGGACCGGGGTTGAGGCTCCGGTGGAAATGAGACCCAAATCAAATCAAACACGGCCCGGGCAAGAAACAGAATTGCTGCCCCAGTGAAAGAATAACTGAACTGTAGTAAAAAGCTGCATTTTCAGGTTGCAATTCTCACGCTCCTAGTGCTGCCGTGGTGCTACTCCTTTTCTGTACAAAAATATTGACCACTGAATAACTGTGGATGAAATCACATAATTGTATCGTTTCAGTGTAATTCGTGAATGAGGGTTCGTCGACAGAGGATGTTGTTTGTTCTACACGAGGATCGTGGTTCTTCGAGGTACATATGGTCGAATGCGCATTGCCTCACACGAGGTGGTTTTACTTAGACTAAAATTTCGTTTGATCAAATAGCACGTATGTTCGCGGGGTAATAATGTAGCAATTGTTTACTTATATTTTATTCTCTAGTGCATAGAATCTCTAAAATTCACGCTGATCGTTAAATATCAAGTTCCCAAAAACTGATGATTTTGTCGTCTAAACCGAATAGAATATATTTACCTACATTGTTAAAGCTTCAATATTTTTCTAAAATTTGCGGTTCTTTACAAACGAAGAAGTTCATCGTTTGGATTTCCTCTAAAGTACCAACCTTAGACTGTAAAAGCTTTGCGATGGTCGTCTCGTTGGTGGGTAGTCCGTAGATAGACTCTGGGACGAAGGTGCCAGGATACACTCCTGCTCGCACCTGGTAGCGACCAGTTAGAAGAGAGGCCCTGCATTGATGGATGAATATTGCATGGAACAATTAGTAAAATCGAACAACATATTCATAGATATCTGACCACGTCATCTGCAGGAAAGGTTGTTGTGGGATGTTGTTAGCTGATGGTTGACGCACGGTCCTGACACACATTCTGTACTCGTACATATATTAGATAGACTATTAACGTGGAAGGACCGATATATGGGAGAATGACCATACTCAACGCCTCCTTCGTATTGACTTTGGAGAACGAGAATTATTTGACGTCATCAGGTATGACTTGTGGATCCGGGTGCGTACCCAGGAGCAGGCAGCGCGTACATGGCTACCAAAACTGGTAGTTCTTGTGATCGTTCTCTCACGGGATTTGTCCATCACTCCAACCTATCGCGATTAGGCTGTCCGAGGCGGATGAGTGCCTACCATGGTAAGACCGCTATGCAATTCAGAGAATAGAATCAACCCTGCGTCGTTATTATTTTATATCCAAGAAAATTTAGAATCCTCTGGCAGATTTTGAAAGCTAAGCCAGGAAATATTCTCAAATATATTTATAGCTCTAAGAAGGCCAGGATAACACAAGGCCATCTATTGACATATAGAGTAAGCTCGACTGTTCCAACAATTTTCATAAAATATTTTCCACAACTATACGGCAGTATTGCGATGTTCAAGGAAAAACCTAGAGATGAAACTTTTAAAATGTATTTTATGTAATTTAACAGAGCATTTTCATAGAGAAATATTATTTCCATTGTAAAAGATCATATGACTAAGATTTAATGATTTCATGGTCAGGCCTATGAATCGAAATTCGAATACGCTTACTGTGCTCTAAACATTGGTCACTTGAATAAGCTTTGGGATAATGCAAAGCAGTGGAACACTAAATAATTCAGTGGTATCACTGCGGACCGTCAGATGTCATCGACTCACAACAATAACAACATAAATACTTCTTCATGCCGTACGAAGCCATGAGATATGAAATGCTCGGCAATACTCAATAGATAGACAAAAGGTACACAAAATAATGTAAACTGATATTTTATCATCCGTATAACAAACATTTAGTTCGGGAAAACATCCGAAACAAAACCATTTGAAGAATCTCAAATCGAGCTTCCTCTTTCATAAGCGTCATCGAATCGGTCTTAAGAAAAGACCCTGAGGACTGTGACAGGATTTTTTTAATATTCTGGGAAGTTCAGTGGCAATGACACATGAATTTAGGGATTGAACTCAAACATTTTGCAGTGAAAGACGTTTGCCTCTCCTACCCTATCACTCTACACCACTCGCTTCTTGATGACGTCATGACAGGTAGGTCGTGACATCACCGTACTGCCCTCATTTTTAGTCTGGTTAATCCTTCCAACTATTCCATTCCAACTTCAGGTCATGAGCAAACGTAAGGCCATCCGAATGACAGAAACCCTCTGCAGGCCGTGTTGCCATGGCAATACCACTTTATATTCACCTGGATGGGCTGCAGACAGGGCTTGTGACGTAGAGAACCTCTACAGGTCGTGTTGCCATGGCAATACTACTCTATATTCACCTGGATGGGCTGCAGACGGGGCTTGTGACGTAGAGAACCTCTGCAGGTCGTGTTGCCATGGCATTACTACTCTATATTCACCTGAATGGGCTTAAGACAGGGCTTGTGACTTAGAGAACCTCTACAGGTCGTGTTGCCATGGCAATTCCACTCTACATTCACCTGGATGGGCTGCAGACGGGGCTTGTGACGTAGTACTGTGTGAACACTTTGCTCTGTTCGGCCAGCTTGTCGAGGACGGGGGTGTACGAGGTCGGGTGTCCGCCTGAGCTAAGGTCCCCGTATCCCAAGTCGTCCACAAGCATGAGGATGATATTTGGCTGTTGCTTAGGTGCCCTCGCATGGGTTTGCTCCAAGGAATCACATTCGGTAACTTCATTGTTCCTGTTACCCGAGCAATCTTTCTCAGGAACAGATGTCGGTGAAGTCTTTGCTTCCACGTTAACTATTTGCCTTTGTGCGCTCGTGGTCGATGCCAGCAATATGATGACGACTGCTGAACAGTACCATCGTAATGATCTTAAGAGGGATAGACGTATCATGCTTAATACTTCAGCTGAACGCTAATGGTTATATGAGGGCAAACAACTTCTACCCAACCGCATCTGAACGCAGGTCAGACAACACTGAGGAGATAAACAGATGAAGCTGTTTCGGGGCCAGCAGCACATATCTTCCTCTTGACCTTCGGATTATTAGATTGTGATGACAGCGAGCAGTTACAGTGTGCATTACTGTGCATGTGTATATAATGCTTGTACAGTGTAGCACAAGACTTGGTTGTACTATTGCGATACCACAAAGAATTTAGATTAAATTGTAAGTATTTTAATCATGATAAACGAGGTCAAGAGCGTGAATCAATAGAAGTTATATTAATAGTGTTAAATTGGAAATAAGTGTGAAAACACGGTAAACAATGTGAATAACGTTTAATAGAAGATTAACCTAAATGATTTGGAAAGTTTTTTATCGGTCTTTAGTTCAGTATTATTATAGTAAATAAATTCACAATCGTTTATTTTTTAGGTTTAAGGATATAATCCCTCTAGCGTCCCTGTCGGGTCTGGTCTGTTGTTACAGTTGTGCCTCTGAGGGCGTATTTTGACAGGGAAGGGCGTATTTTAAGGATAGTTGAATTTTAGCAGCTGGGCCATAGTGATGTTTAGCAGATGGGCCATAGTGGTGTTTGGCAGATGGGCCATAGTGGTGTTTAGCAGATGGGCCAAAGTGGTGTTTAGCAGATGGGTCATAGTGGTGTTTAGCAGATGGGCCATAGTGGTGTTTAGCAGATGGGCCATAGTGGTGTTTAGCAAATGGGCCATAGTGGTGTTTAGCAGATGGGCCATAGTGTTGTTTAGCAGATGGGCCATAGTGATGTTTAGCAGATGGGCCATAGTGGTGTTTAACAGATGGGTCATAGTGGTGTTTAGCAGATGGGCCATAGTGGTGTTTAGCAGATGAGCCATAGTGGTGTTTAGCAGATGGGCCATAGTGGTGCTTAGCAGATGGGCCATAGTGGTTTTTAGCAGATGGGCCATAGTGGTGTGTAAGAGATGGGCCATAGTGGTGTTTAGCAGATTGGCTATAGTGGTGTTTAGCAGATGGGTCATTGTGGTGTTTAGCAGATGGGCCATAGTGGTGTTTAGCAGATGGGCTATAGTGGTGTTTAGCAGATGGGCCATAGTAGTGTTTAGCAGATGGGCCATAGTGGTGTTATCGTTAGGGTGTTATGAATTCTGCTATTCATTAATAGTCCACACAGTCCAAGTGCAGAACAAGTCTGGCGATGATTTAATCGGCCTGTTCCTTTGATTTATTCTGAATATAAATAATGAATGGATTTTAAGGATTTTGAGGATTTAAAATTTGTTTCGGTGTAACATGTTGACAAAATGACAGAAATATCAGAATACACAGATGATGCGCACAAAGTTTTCGTCAGCGTCAGCTTTTCTGAAGACAACATTTGATACTAGATGAATTTAACATTAACTTATAACTAAGGTTGAGGAGTAAGGACCAACCGATGGACATTGTTGGAGGACATCCTCTACTCTCCACTTTCAATATGTTGAGACAGATGGAAGCATACACTGGACCATTAATTTGAAGAAAAATAAGCAAATTAAGTCGGATCGCCGACGTTTACGTTATAATGACTATTTACCGTTTCAACTGACATTCAGTAAAGAAGTCGATAGTAGAAAATGGCCGACTTGAGGTTGTCTATTACTTATTGGCGTACGATGACACCAATTTGAAACTAACTGCATAGTCAGCATGACGTATTACCATATGCACAGAGAAAACAAATATCTCAATGAATGAACTCTTGAACTAGGGTTTGCTGAGATTGTGCTTGGTGTTTGTCACATGCTGGGCTTGGCGAGTAAAGCATCGCTCCGATGTTTCCTGAGTAATTTGATAGTGAAATCATCTACACCTATGATGATGATGTTTAAAACTGCTCTACAGGTTTTGCAGCCCACTCCTTGTTAAATGTATGGTCAAATGTTCCACCTGCCCTCGGTATTGGATGTGATTTACAAGTGTTCACGAAAGCCAGGGCCATTGTAGTGGGATTTCCAACGATCATGTGCTTTTCCCCAGGGGGATACTTATGTATCCAAGAGGATTGTGCACCCTCTGGGACAACAGAGCACTCCTCTCCGGTAACTCTTAATCATGTCAGTTACCAGCTTATCGGGCTCCCTCTTGGGGACTGTCCCCTCTTTGTTTGTTCAGTGGGACAACCACTGCAGCTTGCTGCTGGGAGTGGCAACAGAAGGATGATCCTTGGGTGGGAGTTCACCCGTGTTCTGGAGTGATTTATATGTGAGTACCCTCCTCCAAGAGTCTGGTTGATGTGAATTGTAATTTATTCAGTAGTACTTGGCTACTTCATTATGTAAATCATGGTGACTAGCATAGCTCCCACGAGTACAGCAAGTGTGCTCCGAGTAATTGTTGAACCCTTATAGCTACTAATGTAAAGTTAACTGCAAACGGTGGTTTTGTGATGTTACATGAGATTACTGTGGTACATTTTATACTGTGATTTGCTTAAGTAGTCTATCGGCCAGTGGGCCTGAAGATTTCCAGTGTTGATCATTTTAATACAGAGGTGTTGCCATCACTAAGTGCTATTTTACTACAGAGTTATTAGAGTTCAATTATTATGGTTGTTTCACTCCATGCTCTGGTTAGTTCTTCGATATGAAGATAAAAATACGAGCATATCGTGACCGTATATATTGAGCCAGTCCGGTCTGCTGGTTCTTCTAGCACAGTAGCACTCTTGCAGTGTTTGTTGCCCTTGCTACCTATTAATCCCTTTGTAGAAGTATATGTGTTTGTATATTGGATAGCACCTTGGGGGCTTTGGGTAGTGGACCTTCAGTTCCAGGGACCCCCTCTTAATATTGCATTTAAATCTGGTATTATTTACAGGTGTCCCGACCTTCATAGGCTGACCTGTAGATCTTATAGAGTATGATTACCTTGTCATGTTGTAATTCGCGGTGTAGGATGTGCTTGCCAGCCTGTTGTAAATATTATAATAAAGATTTAATAAAGAGAGAGTGGTAAACGCAAGTCGGCTAGTTGGCCGCGTCTCTTGCCCCGTCCGTGACTAAGAGTTCCTATTTGGGAGGATAGGACAGCTATAAGGGGTGTGAGGAGGCTGTCTCAACGGGCTGTTTAGCGCATCTGAACCTGGTGCCTAGAAGGGACCCACACATATTTTCCCCCCCAAAGAGCTCGGCGTGCCGCTCGTTTACATTGGCGCCCAACGTGAGGCCTCATGGCATTTGAAGAGGATAAGCCGCAGACTTTGAGGGTCGGGGGACAGAATCTTTCACTGGTGGCAGACCGTGCCCGTGTTGTGTTGCCTGGGCGTGTCTCATGGTGCTGCCGCGGGCCGACCCGTGGACGGGGCTGCCGGTCGGGCGGGTGCTGGCGAGCGGCAGCCTGGCTTTCACATTGGAGGATCGCCTGTGTGTCCTGCATTACTGCATCACTCACCGCTTCATAGCTCGCCGGTTCGTCGATCTCCGCTGCGTTGCTCGCCCGTACATCGTTCACCTCCACGTGGTTCACCTCTGCGTCAGTCGCCTCTGCGTCGGTCGCCTCTGAGTCAGTCGCTTCTGCGTCGGTTGCCTCTGCAGCAGTCGCCTACACATTGGTTGCATCTGCTTCGGTCGCCACTACGTCACTCGTCGCCGCAGCGTTTGTCACTGCGTCATTCACCTCGGCATCACTCACCCGCTCGGCGGTCGCTTGCGTGTCGCGCGCGTGTGGGTCGCTTGCCTGAGCGTTTTTCCCCAGCTCGTCGCGACGACGCTCGCCCTCCTGGCCGGGGTCGGGCTGGGGGAACCCTGGCAGACCGGACCTTGAAATATTTGCTCTCGATACAATCGGTGCTGCTCCAACTATTCGACACCAAAGTCCGAGAGGATTTTCTTGGGGTACTTGTCGTTGAGATGGATGACCCGGACATGACCCTACTTACCTTGGATGGAATGCGGCCACTTTTTCTCCCCATCAGTTCTGTTCTGCCTCTTCAGCAGCTCTCTGCGCCGGATGTGGTGCGACATTGCGAAGCGCTGCTGACACGAAGTGGCGATACATTCAACATTTCGGCCATCCGTTATCGGCTTGACGAGTTTTCTTACGAAGCTTGGGACAACTTTTTTAAGAGGGTTGTTGATAGACTATATTGGTCGTCAAACCAGTGGACATGGCAGACTCATGCAGTGCGGACCGTGCGCAATCCCGATCAAAATGGGACGATTGTGCCAGACGTCATGTGCATATCGCCGCGGAGGAGCGCCCATCAGTGGGGGCATCATTGGGTGACAAATCGTGTCAGCGGTCCCCCTCTGGAGATGTGGGAGTCAAGTTTTCATCCGCACTGTCTCGGTCGGAGGCCCAACCCAAAAAGGGGGGTCTGTCCATTAGGGACATGGTCATCCACAGTAGTGACTCTTCATCTGGAAATGGGTCGGAGACTTCTCTGAAGCGTAGTCCTCGCCGGCGGGTGCGACCTCAAATGGATGTGATTGTTCCCCACACGTTTGATGACTCAGGGTCACAGAGTCTTCGAAGGTATTTGGAAATTTACGAAAAATACTTCAAATTCAAATTCAACGGTGGGACGCGGGAATGCTCCATGGAACTGAAAAAAATCCTCACTGGAGACACTCTTGAAGCATATTGTGCTTCTAGTGGGGCAGAGATGATGTATCCTGCACTCGAGGCCAGGCTTCTTGACTGGCATAGAACTCATCAGGTCCATGGTGCTAAGAGATGGAGGCAGTTCTTCTACGACTTGCATGTGAAGGCGGGAGAATCGTTTAAACTCTTTGCCATGCGCGTTCAGGATATCGCAAAGCGGGCTTACCCTCTAGATGACCGTGAGTGTGCTGGGAAGATGCAAGAAAAATTCGTCGACGGAGTACCATCGTGGTTCAAAAACTGCGCCAGCGGCAGGAAATTAAGGACATGCTTGGCCAAGGAAATAAATTGTCTTGGAATGACATGATTCGTCAGGCAGAGAGTGAAGATAAGGAAATACGGGAATGGAAGTACCCAAGTGAAGTTGAGCCTGGGATGCGCCTCCCAGAGACTGATGTGTACCATGCTCGTGGTGCTCACGATGGCCTTGCGGGCTCACCACAACAACCTTCCATGATTTTTACTGGGAGAAAGTATACTTCAATGAGTAGCCCAGGTAAAAGGAAGGAGGGTGATCCTTCAGGATAGTTTCAGCCGGTTGCACGGCTTTGTTTTTGCTGTGGTAAACCGAACCATGAAGCCAAGGATTGCCGCCTCAGATTGGGCGTGTATCTCATCTGTGGTAATCGTGGTCACATGAGACAAGATTGTCCAGAACAGCAAGGAGCATCTGCACTGAGCATCAAGCCAAGATGTCCTCAGTGTAAGGGACCCCATCTTGGAATGGAGTGTACATTGGCTGGGGACAAGGCCCCAAACTGACAGGCTCGGGTGAACTGGGAGGAAGCGCACGGGCCTTGGATTTCTTCCCTCCGTCTGCGGTGGAAATGATTGCAGAGATAGAAGTTCAGACAGAGATTGATGATGGTCCCGATGCAGCCAGTTATGTGAGGCTCCCGGTTTCATTTGGGAACCTGATTTGCCACTCAAAGGGGGTTTCCGGGGTCGAGTCGGGGGTGATGGGGACTGTGCTACTGCAGTTGCTGCTCATCCCCATTACGACTGCGGAGTATCCTAGAGGAGTGCTGGTGTCCTCCTCTTCTTGCACGCGATTGATGGAGGCAAGGATTTTGTTGCCATCAGGCTCGGAGTGTTCCGCCCTGGTGGACACTGGAGCCCAAAGGAGTCTCATTAGTGATCGAGTTTTATTGGAGAACAACTTGATATCTGATATTAATAAATTAGATTGTTACTGTATTAATGTGCTGAATGAGAGTTCTCCAATTATTTCGGTCGGCTACGTAAATCTGTTGGTTAGTTGGCAGGTTTGAGCATGAAGGCCGCTTTTGTTGTTGTCCCTCAATCTTACCGGTTGGCTGCTGGCCTTGTCATTGGAGCGGATTTTTTTGCGGTCCAACAGATTTGAGGTCAGCATTGCACAGTGCCGGTTGACCAAGCATTTGCCTGGAGGTGCCTGTTGTGATATTTATTTTCCTAAATCAGGCCCACGCCATAGAGTTTTTCTTCATGTAAAGTGTGTAGCTGCATCAGCTGTTGATGTTGAACAGTGTGAATATGGTTTCGTACCAGTAAAACTTGATATTTCAGATGAGGCTAGGGACTTGTTAATCCAGAGTTCATGTAAGCATTTGATAGAAGGTCACGCCAGTGCGGCCCAAGGTCTCTTCATGCTCCTACCGGATTGATTGATTTTTCGAACTTGAAAGTGTTAGTTCATAATGTTGACGCAGTGACCAAACATGTTCGACCGGGTCACGTGTTGGGGGAGTTGTCTACGGTGGTGGATGTTCCTCCACCAGCAGTGGAGGCTTTCCCGTCTGTTCTGGTGATGGATAAGGTCGGGGCTGGCCACTTGGATGAGTTGCAAAGGTCACAGGTGATCCAGATGCTGGAATCTGTGCATGGGGTTCTCAGTGAGGGAGACTCTGGTGTGGGCTTGGCAGCGGTGTCTGCACATACTATTAACTTGTATAATGAGACGCCCATTTACCAGCGCCCCAGACGTTTTCCCGAGCCAGTTTCTCAGGAGATAGAGCTCCACGGAGCTCCAAGCGTTGGACATCATTGAGCCTAGCAGCTCACCTAGATCATCTCCGGTGGTCCCAATTCGCAAGAAAGATGGAACGCTGCGTCTTTGTGTTGATTATAGGAAGTTGAACCAAGTAGCAAAACCTGATAGGTACCCTTAACCAAACTTGGTGGGCTCTGTGTATAGCTTGAAGGGCAACAAATTCTGCACAACTATTGACCTGGTGAGGAGTTATTATCAGATATCAATTGATAAGAAATCGCAAGAATTCACGGCCTTTTCGACCGCACACTCTCTCTGGCAGTTCAAGCAGTTGAGCTTTGGTCTCAAAAATGCTCCGGCGTCCTGCCAGAGGGAGATGCAGTCGGTCTAATGTGATTATTTACATTGACGACATCTCGATCATGGAGGAGACTTTTGAGAAGCCCCTTGCACTGGTGGAAAGGGTACTCCAGACCCTGCAGGACTATGGGCTGAAGATGAAGGCTGAAAAATGTAATTGGTTCAGACCTTCAGTGGAGTTTCTTGGACATGTGGTTGCGCACGGTGGGCTGAGAAAGGCCCATGCATATATGGAGAAGGTTTCTGAGTTCCCGCGTCTGGAAACTGTGGAGGGACTTCAAGAGTTCCTTGGGCTTATTAACTTTCAGAGGAAGTTCGTCCTCAACTGTTCTGCGTTACAGAAATGCCTGTCATCGCTAACTGGAGGCAACCGTAAGGCTCGCACTGATTGGACTGAGGAGAGACGGGAAGCATTTGAAGCACTGTAGGAGTCGATGAGGCTGGATGTGGAGCTGGCATACCCCACTTATGCTGATAGTGCTGCACCATTGGAGCTCTACGTTGATGCTTTTGCAGTCGGGGCTGGGGCTTGCCTGGCTCAGTCACGGGACGGCAAATAACAGCCCATCGGTTTTGCATCGATGTATTTCACTCCAACGCAGCGAAACTACTCAACTTTGGATAGAGAACTTGCAGCTCTTTGTTGGGGGGTCAAGACCTTCCGCGCCTTCTTGTATGGGGTTGACTTTGTCCTCAAAACAGACCATCAACCTCTGGTTTATTTACACAATATGAAATTGGTTGGTGCACGACTGGCACGTACCTTGGAGGACTTGAGTGATTTTAGCTTTGTTATTGAGTATCTTCCTGGCAGACTGAATGTACTTGCTGATGGGTTGTCTCGTATACCCGTGGTAACTCCTCAGCAGCCTGGTAGCAACAGTTGCCTCCCTGCTGGGGTGGTGCTTGACGGTTCACCAGTGCCAGGGGGTGACTCCCTGTTTGAAAGTCTGATGGTGGCATTGAAAGGCATGTTGGAGGTTTCCTTTCCTGCTACGGCTGAGGGGCTGCAACAGGTTCTGGTTGATGAGTTGCTGCTCCACCCAAATTATTTTGGGCTTGCTAAGTTTACTTCTTAGCATCGTCGGGATCTGGGGCTGATGCAATTTCCGGGTCGGTTACCATGCATGGAGGTCCTGCTGGCCCTTAGGGCCTTGTACTCAGTCGTCATTCATGTGTACTTTTGGTCAGGTAGCCCGGTGGTTTATCGTCACTCTTCCCTAGAACCAGATCAGTACAAGGGTATTATCTATCTTCAGTGTTTAAGGGAGAATTCATTTCAACCCGCTGCGACCCATTGTGGGTTTTGCGGTACCTCGGACCCTAGATGAGTTTGTTTCAGTTGACGCTTCCCAACCTTGGAAGACTACATGTGCAGCAAACTTGGTCTCCTCAATTTGAACTTGTTGTAGATGTCGGGATAGTAAGCATCCTCGCGTATTGGTTGATGTGGCAGGTCGCAGTTATTGCGCCGTTGTTGATACTGGTGCTGAGGTATCATTGATTCAGAGATCCATTGTTGATGAGTGTAGGGCAGCCTTAGATTCGGAAATTGATCAGAGCCAACATATTGTCATTGAGGGTTTCACAGGCAAGTGTGGTGGCATAGATGGGACGACCGTGGTTCCTCTGGTTTTTGATGGCAGCATGACTGTCCATCACTCATTTGCGGTGGTGGGGGATGTGATCATTCCTCATTGTATGTTGCTTGGGGCGGATTTTCTTGTAAGCAACAATCTTGCTGTGGATTTCTCTACTGCTGCATTGAAGCATGATTCCCATAGATTCCCGGTGGCTAAGCTGGTTTCGGTGGTCAGCACAGAGACTGCTTTTCTAGCCGCGGAGGGGGAATCAGAGTTGTTTGATGTTGCATCTGGGGATTATTTGTGGGGTGATGGGTGTGTTGTGCCTGTGATGGCTTCTCTGAACCCTGCTTTTGTTAGGCATGTTCAGGAGGATGAGGTGATAGCAGATGTCCATCGGTGGTTGTCTCGTCCAGTAGAGGGATGGCCTGAACATATTGAGCGATTTGGGAGGGTCAGGGAGAGTCTTGTGGTGGAGCAGGGTATTTTGATAAAGAGGGGGGAACCCCCACTTTATGTTGTGTCTTACCCTCATCTTATTGACCTGGCTAGTCTACACATAGGCATATGGTTCATATTGGCCGAGAGAAGTTGTTGAGTCTCTTGAGCAGGAGTGTGTGGCATCCTTGCCTTGGTCAGGTGGTTAAGGATGTGTGCACCACGTGCTCTCAGAGCCAGCGGAACAAGGTCTCTTCCCAACATATTCGTCCTCCTATCCTAAAGATTCTGTCATATTATTCATTTTCACTTGTTGCTGTAGATCTGATTGCATTGCCACGGACGTCTTGCGGTAACATTGGTTGCCTGGTTGCAGTGGACTATTTCTCGAAGTGGTTATGTGTGGCACCTATTAGAAACAAAACTGCGTCAACTGTTCGTTTGCAGTTCGTGAGCGCTCAGTTTGGAGAAGTGCTCTCTTCCTACGGTATCAAACATGTTTTAGCCACACCCTACAAACCGTCGTCTAATGGGTGTTGTGAGCTCGTGAATCGTACCTTGGGGAGTTTGCAAGGAACTTGACCAAGGCTCAAGGGGCGTGGGATGGGGAACTGGGTAAGGCTGTGATGGTTCACAATCATACAAGGCATTCGGAGCTGGGCATGACTCCAGTCGAGTTTCTTTTGAGTAGGTCAAATGCCATCATTGATCGCCCTATAATTCCTGATCCTGACCTTGAGTACCATTGGAGGAGTGGTCACCAAGATTTTGCGCCTTCTGCTGTTGGTTAGCAGGTGCGGAAGAAAGTGGTGATGCAGGACCGTTGTGTTGGCAACAAGCTCAAGTCGAGGTTTGAGGGACCATTTACGGTTGAGGTTGTCAATAGGAATGATCTCACCTATCAGGTTAGGAGGCGGGATGGTGGTCCCGTCGTTCGGGCTCACCACTCACAGGTTCTGCCTTGGAGGGATCCTCCCTCCTACTTACAGACCTCTGATCTCTGTAATCACGCGTTGTGGGCTGGCTCTGAGCAGACTTTTAGTGCTGACCTTGGTGCTCGACGTGAAAATACCTCAAGAGTGTCTGGCGTCACTGGGTTGAACTTTGAGAGCTCACAGGATACTGACTTCTCTGGGTTCCTTACTGATGATGAAATTGATAGTTGTACTACTAGATCAAAGTTGAAGCAGACTGTTTGCTCCTTTGGTTGCAATGATAGACTTGATTTTGGTGTACGTGTTAGGAAGTTGTAGCAGGACGAGTGCTCCTTCCTTGGGCCTGACATTGGTGGGTTGGACCCTTTCCGGGAGCTCGGGGGTGACTGGAGGATCGTGCTAGCCGAATGGTTCTGTTCATGCTCCGATGGCTGGCCCGACGTGTGATCAGGAGGCTGGTGGGGCGTCTTCTGGGCTTTCGGGTGTGATCTTGCCTCGGTACGATGAAGTCTGGGATTTTTTTTAGGTGTGGTTAAGGGTGATGTTAATTAATAAAGGGTAATTTACCCTTTTTTGGTTACTCAAAAAGTTAATAGTGAATGAGCTGCTGTGAGCGATAATAATTCAAGAAAACCTGTGCTTTCACTTTCGAGGCACAATCTGACTCCAAGTTATGCTATCCTTTTCTACAATGAGGTTGAGTATTATGGGCAAGCACCAATAAACAGACACAAGGACAATAAGGCACAGGCAAATCTTTGGTATTAATCCCAACTTAACTGAACTGAGATGTCCAAGGATAATATAGAAGGGGAAAAAAAGAGGTATATAGTTAAGACGGCAGAAAATCTTGGTGCAGCAAGAAATCCCAATTATCTTGGGGGTACTTTTATTCAAGTTCAGTCTGGCCAGAGTTCAGTTTTCGTCTTGCCTGAAGACGTGTGTCCTCATGGCCTCAGTAGCAGGGGGTGAAAGGCTGCACACAGAACAGAGTTGGCTAACAATGTGTGACATGGAAGGTAATCACATACCATTCTGCCTGCCTCATACAGGCAGACAGATTGGGTGCATTTAATGAACAATTTGTTATATCACAAGTGAAAAAGCATACCACTAAGGTGTAGCTAGCAGGAACAAAAAAATGGAAGTCTTAAGCTCCCTATTGCATGAATCTTACTGGCCTTGACATTATGTTCATGGCCCAGATATGCATTCTGGAATGATAATATTTGAAGGAGCTGTCAATATTCAAAAAATGTTTTTTACACTTTATAGGCACTATATAGGTATATATATATCTATACATAGGCATGGATCAAGGTAGGGTGCTACTCAGAATTAAAGATTGCTATCATGTTAGCATAATTGACAATCTTGGTATGGCATTTGGCAGAGGAATCCCCCATAGCTAGCTTTGTGCCTTCACAGTTACAATCTTGCATCCAGGTATTTACAATAGTGTCTTGCTGCAGAAATCTGCAACTGTATTTTTTAGTCTGCTCTACACTGGGGATAGGACATATTAAACACTCTTATTCTCCCCTGTCTTCTGTGGAGCAGTATCCAA
>SDVV010003700.1:0-21023 GCA_016164225.1 Gammarus roeselii | reverse complement strand
GACCACAGCCGCGGTGCACCCGTCCACGCAGTCACCATTCTAATCACTAACCCGATCACAGCAGCGGTGCACCCGTCCCCGCAGTCACCATTCTAATCACTAAAACGACCACAGCCGCTGTGCACCCGTCCACGCAGTCACCATTCTAATCACTAACCCGACCACAGCCGCGGTGCACCCGTCCACGCAGTCACCATTCTAATCACTAACCTGACCACAGCCGCGGTGCACCCGTCCACGCAGTCACCATTCTAATCACTAACCCGATCACAGCAGCGGTGCACCCGTCCCCGCAGTCACCATTCTAATCACTAAAACGACCACAGCCGCTGTGCACCCGTCCACGCAGTCACCATTCTAATCACTAACCCGACCACAGCCGCGGTGCACCCGTCCACGCAGTCACCATTCTAATCACTAACCTGACCACAGCCGCGGTGCACCCGTCCACGCAGTCACCATTCTAATCACTAACCCGATCACAGCCGCGGTGCACCCGTCCACGCAGTCACCATTCTAATCAAAATACGTCGCTACGCTAGTAGCTCTTTCCTGAAAGCATAAACAATGACGAAGCGTTCCGTGGAATACGTTGAAACAAAATCAACAACGCGTTTTCTTAATTTTCTTCTCGATCAAACATTGTTGTCTCCGTGTTTCGTATTCCATATTGTCTTTGTACTTGTGGTAATTTCTCTTCTTGAGTTGCGTCTGCAAATCACCTCTTCCGTTTCGAGCTAAGTCAAGAAATTATTTCGGGTGATCGTATAGGCTATTGGATGAAAGTCACGAATTATATCTTGTGAAACCAGCATTGTTACCGCAGAAGCGTGGGCGGAACCACACTCCAAGCCACCCAAATCACATGAGTCATGCAACAAACACGTCCTGACAACACGAGGGGGTTAGATCAGTGCATGCCCTGACGATAAATTACTCCTCGCGCATGGGTAGGACCAGTGTTTTCAAACAGAGGCCCATAAAACGCGGCACATTTGGTTTTTCAAATACTATTCGTGCAGCAGCTTATCTACTACGATTTTATCACACATCGATTATGCTGTTATCTCCCTCACTAGCGCTCCCCACACACCTGTCACCTAATCACTGCTAGTCAAATCACCTGCCGTCCAAACACACCAGTCACATCATCGCTAGTCACCCTAACCTGCTTTCTACTTACACCAGTCACGTCATCACCCCCAGTCATCATCCTGAGCGGTCCTCACACACTAGTCACATCATCATTACTAGTCACCCTCATCTGCTGATCCGACACACCAGTCACATCATCACCACGAGTCACCCTCATCTGCTGTATCCTCCCTCGCTCTTGTCACCTCATCACATCTAGTCCCCTTCACCTGTTGTAGCCACACACCTGTCACCACATCACCCCCAGTTACGTCACCATCCCCTACATCACCACTGCTGCACGGTTCCGCAGCCCGCAGGCATCACGTAAAAGCCATTCCACGGTCACACCCCAGGAGAGGGTGAGGGGCGTGCAGGGAGAGAGGAAGTGGGGAGGGGGGGTTGAGGAGTCTAGGTGTCAAAGGAGGGGTGTGTTAGGGGTGGCGAGGGTTGATGTTAGGAAAGAATGACAGGGGCTGTTGATGTTATATGAAGGGGGGTCGAATAGAAGGGAAGTTGTCGGAAGAGTGAGATGGGGCATTAACGTAGAGAAATAGAAGAAACGACAAGAAGAAAAGAGGCGGTGGTCATAAAACGATGATGATGTGGGAAGCGGAGGAGAGGGGTGGAGGCCTATAAGAGTGATGGGGGTGAAGGGAAGGAGGGTGCAGGATGGATGAGATACTCCCAGATTTGTCGAGGCTCCAAATAAACGGAAAGAAAATCACGAGAACCGTGACCGAGGAGATTCACGTCTAGGAGATGACATTTCTCCCGAACATCGAGTAAGAAAATTCCGTGGCATAATCGCAAATGGCGGTGATTTCAGCCGAGGCCTGCGTCGGTGCGGAAACATTTTGCTGCCTCAGGTAGTTATGCCAGGCTCGATAGGGTCAGGGTTGTCTTTAGGTCTCAGTCCCGTGACTCAGGGGTGGGAGGAAGGGCGAGCTGCTGCAGAGCTGACGTCTTGCCTCCTCATTCGATCTTGGTGAGCGGAGGCTGAGAGGAACTCGCGTGGGGCGGATAAAGGCAATGTCTTCTACACGTAGGAGACTGACCCGATCCTGCGTAACGTTCTAAGCGGGGTCTTACTGGCAAGCAATAGAAGAGAAACGTGATTCCTCGAGAATAAATGAATGTTTTGAATTTCCCGCCTACACTCACAGACCAATCCAGTCCCCGCTTGTTACACCAAGTAACAGGCGCAACGCTCATTGAGTTGGTTTGATCAATTGATAATGGATGTCCATCTATAATGCTATATTTGTCGCGGCTGAACACCTTGTAATAGTTTCTGAGAACCAATACAATGCGACCAGAATCATTTCACTCATCCAATGCAGACATGTAATCATGGTTAAATTTGGAGAATATTCTTCATGATTTTACATACTAGGTGTTGCTCTTTTCCACCTGAGCGCTAATTCATGGGATACACCTAACATTGAGTAATGAAGTGAAACATTGGTATATTAAGCAGGCAATAAAGTTGCTCGTTTTGGGAGCAATCAGGTGACTGTTTATAGATAAATAACACATAACTTTACAGAGGTCATGAGACGTGAGCAACAGTGCTGTTGAAATTACTAGTCCCTTCGTGGCGACATATTCAGTACATCTCTTCACAGCGACCAAGCAATAATTTCCACTGAAACTCACTCAAATTAATTTAACCTCCATCACTAATATAGATAAACTGACAAAACGCACGTCGCTGTCCTTATTTCAATAAAAATAAATACTGTTGTAAGTTTTTGAGTAATTTCATCATATTTTCATAGCTGTAAGACATATTCTTTTATGGTAGTCGTGGCTTCAGATCTGTTAGAAAGGTATCATTTTTGGTGTCGGCTCACTGAAATGGAAACCAATTTAACTGCAGGATAAATGGTTTGCTGCCACAACAAAATCCTTTTTAGTTGCAGTCACTCAATTTTTATAACAGTATCAAGTATAAATCACACACGGAGAACTCAGCATACAAGCAAATACTGCCTTGATCTCTGCCATTAGCCTTTCGAGGTTGCCCCAGGGGATGGCCATGCCTCCCTCTCCACATCTTCCTCTGTCGCTGCGGGCTGCTGGCCACTCAGACGATCATTTCACACTTCACCCACCATTGACTGCTATCGTGTTCACGGCTCACTCCACGACTTTGTCTTGTTTGTCATTAATAAAGGATCAAAGGACTGTAGATTGAGCGAGAGCTTCTATTGCTTCATTAGAGGGTGACTTTTATCGGTACTACAGTGTTGCAAGTCCATTATAGTTATCGGTACTACAACGTTGCAAGTTCATTATGGTTGTTGGTAATACAGTGTTGCAAGTCCATTAAAGTTTACGGTACTACAGCGTTGCCAGTCTATTATGGTTATCGGTACTACAGCGTTTCAAGTCCGTTATGGTTATCGGTACTACAGCGTTGCAAGTCTATTATGGTTATCGGTACTACAGCGTTGCAAGTCCATTATGGTTATCGGTACTACAGCATTGCAAGTCTATTATGGTTATCGGTACTACAGCGTTTCAAGTACATTATGGTTATCGGTACTACAGCGTTGCAAGTCTATTTTGGTTATCGGTACTACAGCGTTGCAAGTCCATTATGGTTATCGGTACTACAGCGTTGCAAGTCCATTATGGTTATCGGTACTACAGCGTTGCAAGTCCATTATGGTTATCGGTACTACAGCGTTGCAAGTCCATTATGGTTATCGGTACTACAGCGTTGCAAGTCCATTATGGTTATCGGTACTACAGCGTTGCAAGTCCATTATGGTTATCGGTACTACAGCGTTGCAAGTCCATTATAGTTATCGGTACTACAGCGTAGCAAGCCCATTATGGTTATCGATACTGCAGGTTTGCAAGTCCATTATGGTTATCGGTACTACAGCGTTGCAAGTCTATTATGGTTATCGGTACTACAACGTTTCAAGTCCATTATGGTTATCGGTACTACAGCGTTGCAAGTCCATTATGGTTATCGGTACTACAGCGTTGCAAATCCACTGTGGTTATCGGTATTACAGCGTTGCAAATCCACTATGGTTATCGGCACTACAGCGTAGCAAGCCCATTATGGTTATCGATACTGCAGGGTTGCAAGTCCATTATGGTTATCGGTACTACAGCGTTGCAAGTCCATTATGGTCATCGGTACTACAACGTTGCAAATCCATTATAGTTTTCGGTACTACAGCGTTCAAGTCCATTATGGTTATCGGTACTACAGCGTTGCAAATCCATTATGGTTATCGGCACTACAGCGTAACAAGCCGATTATGGTTATCGGTTTTGCAGTGTTGCAAGTCTATTATGGTTATCTGTACTACGGCGTTGCAAGTCCATTATGGTTATCGGTACTACAGCGTTGCAAGTTCATTATGGTTATCGGTACTACAGTGTTGCAAGGCCATTATGGTTACCGGTATTACAGCGTTGCAAGTCCATTATGGTTGCCAGAACACTATGGTTCTCTGTAATACAGCGTTGCAGGTCCATTATGGTTATCGGTAATACAGCGTTTGCAAGTCCCGTATGGTCATTGGTACTCCAGCGTTGCAAGTCCATTATGGTTATCGGTAATACAGCGTTGCAAGTCCATCATGGTTATCGGTAATACAGTGTTGCAAGTCCATTATGGTTATCGGTAATACAGCGATGCAAGTCCATTATGGTTATCGGTAATACATCGTTGCCAAACCACTATGGTTTTTGGTAACACAGTGTTGCAAGTCCATTATGGTTATCGGTACTACAGCGTTGAAAGTCCACTATGGTCATCGGTACTACAGCGTTGCAAGTCCATTATGGTTATCGGTACTACAGCGTTGCAAGTCTATTATGGTCATCGGTAATAAAGTGTTGTCAAACCAGTATGTTTGTTGATGATACAGCATTGCAAGTCCATCATGGTTATCGGTAATACAGCGTTGCAAGTCCATTATGGTTATCGGTAATATAGTGTTGCTAGACCACTATGGTTGTAAGTCCATTATGGTTATCGGTAATAGTGTTGCCAGACCACTATGGTTGTTGGTAATACAGTGTTGCAAGTCCATTATGGTTATCGGTACTACAGCGTTGCAAGTTCATTATGGTTATCGGTACTACAGCGTTGCAAGTCCATTACGGTTATCGGTACGACAGCGTTGCAAGGCCATTAAGGTTATCGGTACGACAGCGTTGCAAGTCCATCACGGTTATCGGTACTACAGCGTTGCAAGTTCATTATGGTTTCCGGTAATATAGTTTAGGCAGACCACTATGGTTGTTGGTAATACAGCGTTGTAAGTCTATTATGGTTATCGGTAATATAGTGTTGCCAGACCACTATGGCTGTTGGTAATACAGTGCTGCAAGTCCATTATGGTTATCGGCACTACAGCGTTGCAAGTCCATTATGGTTATCGGTACTACAGCGTTGCAAGTCCATTTAGGTTATCGATATGACCAACGGTATAACTCCATGACGGTAATCGTTACGGACAGCATTGCAATTCCATCACAACCATTGGTTCAGACGGCGTTAAAAATCAATCAAGGTTATCAGTAGGCCTGCGTTAAGAATACACCTTAGTTGTGGGTTAAGCATTGAAAGCTCATTATTATTTTCAGTAAGGACAGTAGAAAATCCATCACGTTATCAGCTATTTCAATTGAAAAAAAATCCTCTGAAAATCAATACATAATCATCAATTCTACAGCGATATATAAGGTAGGACTCCGAGCACTCCTTGCAGTAAAAGAAGAGGGGTACAAACAGAGGATATCTTTACAGTCGGCTGGAATGATGATAACCGACGATACAGGTGTGCACTTCATCAGACAAAATATATAGAAATATTTGGGTAATCGCGTGTCTGGGTGAATAAAGCCATTTCTTGGCTATCTCACAATCACATCCAAGCGTACTCTCCAAGACCTCAGTGGTATCCAAGAGGTGTTCAGTATCCAAGACGTGTTCAGTATCCAAGAGGTGTTCAGTATCCAAGAGGTGTTCAGTATCCAAGAGTTGTTCAGTATCCAAGAAGTGTTCAGTTTCCAGGAGGTGTTCAGTATCCAAGAAGTGTTCAGTATCCAAGAGGAGTTCAGTATCACAGAGGTGTTCAGTATTCAAGAGGTGTTCAGTATCCAAGAGGTGTTCAGTATCCAAGAGGCGTTCAGTATCCAAGAGGCGTTCAGCATCCAAGAGGTGTTCAGTATCCAAGAGGCGTTCAGTATCTAAGAGGTGTTCAGTATCCAAGAGGTGTTCAGTATCCAAGAAGGCTTCAGT
This sequence comes from Gammarus roeselii, assembly GCA_016164225.1. Taxonomy (NCBI): domain Eukaryota; kingdom Metazoa; phylum Arthropoda; class Malacostraca; order Amphipoda; family Gammaridae; genus Gammarus; species Gammarus roeselii. Next base: position 14,611 of record SDVV010003700.1, on the reverse strand, counting down.
ATCCAAGAGGCGTTCAGTATCCAAGAGGTGTTCAGTATCCAAGAGACGTTCAGTATCCAAGAGGCGTTCAGTATCCGAAAAGTGTTCAGTATTCAAGAGGCGTTCAGTATCCAAGAGGTGTTCAGTATCAAAGAGGTGTTCAGTATCCAAGAGGTGTTCAGTATCCAAGAGGTGTTCTGTATCCAAGAGGTGTTCAGTATCCAAGAGGTGTTCAGTATCTCAGTTCAGAACAGGTCGAACGGGAATGAGGTTACTGCACGCTTCCCACATCCAAACAAATGTTGTGTGGATGAAAACACACGAGTGTTCTATTGACATCAAAGAATGTTTTTTGATTATTCAACTTTTATTCATTGGTACAATCCGTTTGGGCGCCAATAGATGATGTAATCATATACTGAAGCCCATCAATACCTAGGATTATCTCATAGCGAATCCAAAAAGCATATACTTTTAGGTCGGCTACAATAAATTCGTGTCTAATATAAACATTGCAAGACGACCTACAATGGTAGGCCTACAACTGCCGCATAGCCGTGCTCTAACGCACATCCAGAGACTCATATCAGCTGCTCCGACCTCGTCCTCCGAACAGGTTTCAAGTAATTAATGCTTTAGAACACATCGCCTGTCGAGCGAATGTGTGTGTTGCTTTCAGCTTCTACCCAATATTTTAGCGTTATCAACAAGAACGCAAATGAAACGGTCAAGAAGTCATGTTACGGCACCCAGCCGTGTCGAACCTGGCATATAGGTTCAATACACAGTGCTGCACTTAGGAAAAAGATAGCAGGAAGATCCACGCTTGAAATGGATACACAAGCGCATAATTTAATGTTTTTTTTCTTCGAATAAATCAAATAGTTGTTAATTTTCTTCTCAGATGATAGGTGGGCCTGAACAGCGACCATTTTGTTGCAAATTATTATTATTGTTATAATTATTATTATTATTATCATTATTATTATTATTATTATTATCAATATTACTATTATTAGATCATTTATTTCCATCGTCTGGCAATGAGTTTTCAATTTTTTAGGAAATAAATGAATTCTCAAACATAAGACATGAAACTTCATTATCAACTACACTACTTTAGGTTACGAAAACGAGAGTTCAATTTGAGTTCGTCACAGCTCATCTCTAGGGGCCGCCGGTTCGGATTACATGGAGCGAAATATTATTTACAATAGTATCATCTGTGCACATACAGGAAATGTCTATTTTGACAAAATAATTCCGACTACATAGCGTTGGGAAAACCAGTGACACGCGGGGTTGAAAAATACGAAATACTTGGGGTGGATAAATAGCGAAATACATGAGTGTGGAAAATAACAAGTACATAGGGTGGGAAATCACGCATGTATGTGGTTAGAGTCCCGAGAACATGGGGTTGGAACATCAAAATGTGCTAACATATTGTAATGAGTAGTCTACATTATTGTACGATGACAAAGATGTGGATGGACGACATGAATTATCCAGAAAATATGAATACAATACAGGGTTGGGAAATCGAAAAGCGCTAACATATTGTAGGGATGGGTCTAAACCATTGTACTAATAATGAAGGGGTGAATAGGCGACATAAATTACACAAAAAAAGTTATACATAAAATACATACCAAACAACTGAATATACAATATACACACTTCAAGACCGCTAGGAAATGATTAAATGATTGACAGTTAGAATAATACAATGCTGGAGTACACAAGTCGGATGAATATACTTCTGTTATAGAAGACAAAGCAAAATATGAGCTTATAAGACAATGGTTGTATCATCAAAAATGGTACGGCAATTGTTAGAAATATTCAAATGAATTATATTAAAATCGAGTTAACCTTTGTCAAAGTTAGAAGCTGCCTATCGTTCCTCGAACAGACCGAGTTCGTATTTTAATTATACTAAAACGACTGGAACATTTAAAACATAGAAATAGACAAAACGCTAGTTAACACTTAAGGTAATTGGCAGAGACAATTGTGATCGGCAGCAACATAGAAAACATATGAATCGTCAGAGTAAAAATGATTAGATGGTGTTTCAATGTTGAGAGTTATGGTGGTGGTAGTTTCGGACATGTTGAAGAACAGAATGCATTTTTTGGACTAGCATTATGCATTTAGCTTGTGCTTGTTGGCAAAGTTACCGTTATGAGTTGATCGGTCAATTGATGTTAATTAAGCCTATTCTGTTAGATTCAAGATTTTTGAGGCTTGTTGGGAGGTTGTTCCAGGATTTTGGTCCAGTGATCGAAAAAGCTCGACAGGCAGTTCCAGTTTTCCCGTGTGCAACGTGCAGAGTATCATTATATCTTGTGAATCGATTGTTCTTTTCACCTCGAGAATATATATGCCTTTGGCTGCCGGGTGAATGTTTTTCTAGAAGATCTTTATGAATTCTGATCGACTCATGGAGTGCCAGTTTGTTGTCGATATTAGGTCATTGTAATTTTTCGGGGAGAGGACTTACGTGGTCTCGTTTTCTGTGGTTACCATCGCATGTTATTCTTGCCGCAAAGTTTATACAACGTTGCACTTTCTCTCTTTGAGTTTTAGTGCATTTCCCCCAAATTGAAAGATAGTAGTTAATGTGAGACAATACTAAAGCGTGAACAATCCGTAATCTTGATTTGAACCCCAATTCTTATTTTGCGGAGTTTAGGAACAAAAGTGTTTCATTCAACTAGGAACGAAGAGTAGTTACGTGGTGTTTGAAGGAAAGATCAGGATCAAACCTTACTCCCAAACTTATAACTTTATCTTCAACAGGAATGTCAGATTTGCCTATCCTGATAGCAAAATTCATTGGAACTGCTCTTCTTTTCGAGTTCGAGCCGATCAAGATGTATTTTTTTTTCAGAGTTGAGCTTGAGTCCATTTTTAATCATACCAAGATTTCAGATTAGTTATGGCTGTCTCAGCGTCGTCTTTCAGCGCATTCAGATCTGACGGTTCAGATCATCGGCGTACATACCCATTTTCGCTTGATTTTTTGGTATTTTACAGTCGATGTCATTTACAAAAACCAGGAACAACAAAGGGCCAAGTATCGAACTTTGAGGGACCCCAAAGGCAACTGTGGCTGAATTTGACATAGGTGCGTTATCGAGTTTAACTTATTGTTGTCGATTCATCAGATAACTTTCGAACCAAGTAGGGTCTATTCCGATGTTGCGGAGCTTGCCAAAAAGAATTGTATGGCTTGCACTGTCGAATGCTTTCGATAAGTCTAGCAATACCAGCAGAGATATCTGCCCTGCATCAAAGTTTTTGTACAGATCTTCAGTGATGCTCATAAGTGCGTCTTATGTTGACAATTTTCGCTGATAAGCATACTGGCAGTCATTGAACAGCTTGTTTAATTCGAGGTAATCAATCAATTTGATAGATGATATTACATTTTCTAGAATCTTGGATAGGACAGGCAAAAGACTGATTGGTCTAAAGTTGGATGGTTCATGCTTGTCCCCAGATTTATTAATCGCTTTTATGATTGCATGCTTCCAGATCTCTGGAAAAGTTTCACTTGCTATGGAGGTGTTAATAACTGTGCTGATATAAGGCAAGGTAACTATAAGGCTGTCTTTCAGATATTGTAGGGCTAAACCAGGGTACACTAACACTACAGGGTAAAACGGATATTTTAATACGTGACGTCCGAATCCCGTGGTCTGACGTCATGGCCCCGCTCTGCCTGCCCGTGACGTCACTGGAGCAATACAGCGAATATTGACATATCCAGGCTGGTCATTTTAGGCTCGAAATTTTTGGGTATTCAAGTAGTTTATTTTTATTTAATATATTTGAACACGCCATAATCTTGAAGAACAGATCTTCAATATTTTATATTGGTCACAATTTTTGAGCAAACACTAACCAATTGATTAGAACAAAGCAGTTTATAAAGGTAGGAAAACTGTTTTTCTCAGATGGCTGAAACGACAAGCTGAAACTTTGTTTACTTTCCGTGTGTGTTTCTTGGGTAAATACTTCGATGTTTTAAATTTTGTACATCGGACAGTGGAGATAATAGTAAATCTATGGAGATCAGATTTTTTTTTACGAAATCCAGTATAATTTCATTTTGCAATTATCAAATTTTAGGACACCAATATTCTTTTATCGTTGTATAAACCTGGAAGCAATGCGTTGTGTTATGATCGGCCTCCTCTGGCACAGATTTATAAAACAGTGTAGGCTTGAGGCCTGTTAGCCCATAGCTCAAATTTCATGGATGTCCCTTGCCTTGCATAGATTTATTCCCTTCCGATGTTTTTGAACGAAAGCAGGTGGCCGTCTTTCTCGGATTGTATAACGTAGGAGACATTGACGAATTGAGGGCCATTCGCGCTCCTTGAAAATCCTCGTGTCAGCGATAGGGGGGAGGGGAGACTAGATCCCATAACACTGTTTAGCTCAGGGGTATCACATATGGTAAACAATAGATGGGAGGAGCCCACAAATTCCGTTAACGGATTTTGTTGTATATTTACCAATGAGGTCTGGGTATTAGAAGGCCCGCCTCTTTAGCTGGTCCAAAAATGTGAGTTGTTTCCTCATTGGAGGAGTTCTTCAAACATCTACTCAAGGCCCTCCCTCAGGATTCAGGGTGCGGCCCCGAACGACCGAGGGCACAGCAGACTCCTGCCTGCGGGCACTGTGATCGGACACACAGTCTTGTGAGCGGCTGCGGCCGTCGACACACACTCTGGCCAGCAGCAACCACACGCAGACTTGCCCTCGGCCACACAGAGCAGACAGACTTGCCTACTCTACGCTCGTCTTACACCTGATACAATTCTTGTTAAGTCCCCGTTCACACTTTGGTTTCTTTGTGTCCGTTATTACAAATTTATATTCAGTACTCTATTGTTAGAGTAACTTTTGCCTTGTTACCTGTGAAAAAGGACAATTATAAAACCAATGTTTCATCATTCCAACCTTGATTTACCCGAATATCGCAACCGTGGAGCTAAAATCGTAACAGTTGTTTATGCGATTTTCAAAGAACCTCCAATCAAAATGAGCCGAACACATTTGCGCGTTGTTAAAAATTAAAGGCATCCTGACGGCCTGTAGCCAGCAGCCCGCGTTTCCTCACGGCGTCAGATTTAGGAAACCAAAAAAAAAACTAACCTTTTGTAGTGTTTCTTACTATTAACCTCCTAATGAATTATTTGGGTAACTAAAACATAAATAAAACACTCACAATTGCTACGGTTCTTTAATCAACGGGTCAGTGAAATCCTAACATACTTTACTCTAAATGGATCAAAAAGTCCTACACCAATACTCAACTTTAGGTCCTTCTGCGGTGGCCGCCCGTGTTCGTCTGGTCATGTCTGCTTTCCCCTTGGCTAACTGTTCCCAATCACTCAAAATCTTACAAAAAAGGGGAGGCGCCTCGCGTTAATGTTTGAGATTGGAATTGTCCAATGAGAACAGCTCTACCGTTTGCTAACTGCTAAAGGGCGTGTCTCCGGGTTAACTGGTGTCCATTGGCACCCAAGTTATTTTAGCAGTTTTAGAATAAACACATGGCCTGCATGCAATCCTATAGCAGGCACAGAAATGCTGACCTCTCCACTTGTTGTACAGGCACAAATAGCATACACTTACGAAGGTTCTCGTCCAAGTAACCTAACCCGGGGCAGACGTTATCCTAACAGACACAAGAAATGCTGACGTCTCCACTTGATTGACAGGCGCAAATGTCATACATTTAGAACGGTTCTCGTGCGAGTAGAAGAAATACACATAACGTACAGATTTAAAACTAGGTATCAATGTAGATATTAACACGACGGAGTCATTTAGTACAACGAAAACCATCCTACACTTGCAGGAATATGTTTGGAATCCTGGCCAGGGCCCGTAGTCGCTGAGAGCAGCGATTATACATAAATATACATAAACCGATATGTAAGGTGTATAACACCCCCCTATGTTGGAGAATTTCACTGCCTCCTGGCGTCTTTTTTTCAAGTGGGTTCTACAAATATTTCCTTTGATGAGGCTAAAGTTGTTGCTTTCTGGAGGAGGGGACCGATTCTCTCTCGGTTCACCCGTCGATCTTCATGGATAGACATCAACGCTGGTCATCACGAGACGGTTATTTCGGGCGCGGCGGCAGAAGATCTCAGCTGTTTCGCATTGTCAACACGCAAGGGCGTATTCCTTTTACGTGAATGGTGGTGATTAGAATCACCTTTGCTCGTCGTGGTTGATGATTAGCATCACCTGTGCTCGTCGTAGTTGGTCATCACCTCTGCTTGTCGTGGTTGGTGATTAGCATTACCTTTGCTTGTCGTGGTTGGTGATTAGCATCACCTCTGCTCGTCGTGGTTGGTGATTAGCATCACCTTTTCTATCTTGTGCCCTCCCGTTACGGGAAGGTGTCTGTCATTTTTTTTTGTTAACGTACAGCTTGAAATTTCCTTGAGCTCGTACTGGCAACATGGCGGCATCAGATGTCAGGAGGAGGGGGTGGGCCCGGGCTTGTTGGTCTATTGCCGCTTAACACTGGTGTGTGGCTGCCAGAGACGGAGGAGGGCAAAGGGAGTTTTTGGTGATTTGCAATGCGTGTTCCCTTGAGTAACTAAGTCAAGCGGTGGCAAGGACATGATCATGAACAGCAGAATGATAAAGAATTCACTGACTCTTACATAGAGTTTGAACTTGAATCTTGAGTTGTTGATCGACATGGTTACTTAAGCGATTATATTGATTGGATTTTTAACATAGTCATAGGTTAGAGTACACGTGAGAGCTATTTGCATAAATTTGAGGAGTATAATTGCATTCTTGAATTAGTCATAGACAAATGTTAGATACACAACTTCAAAACTACATATTACGGGACCAACATAATCCAACTCATGTCTGCATACAAATTAAAATTATGTTAAGACATTAGAAACTATTTTTTGCTACTTCTAAGATTGTATCTAGGCACTGGTTCAGTTCCCGTTATTCGATCGGCCTCATCGGATTGACAGACGCTCACGACTGCAGGGAGGTGTTTGTCGACAACTCATTACCTTTGTTGTGCGGGTTGGGGTGAGCCAGCTTAAACCTATAGACGTGAACAGTCTAAACTTTGCGATCGGCGTATACACCACGGATCGTATAGTTGTCATTGCTTCGTTCGAGTCCTCTGTACGGGCCAAGGAATTGAGTAGGCCAGCCTTGCGTGCCTTCTGTTTTTGACGTTTTATTTCGTAGGAGAACTAAAGAACCCGGTGTTATGAGTTTGATGTTGGCCATTTTGTCGTAATACTGAGCTGATTTGTCATGAGCCATTTTGGACTGTTTTCTTACTTGCCTGAAAGCATTTGCTAACCTCAGCGACATTTCAACCGCGTAGTTAGTATCACTGGCGTAATTGATCGGTTGTTTTGAGAAGAAGTCTCCGAAGGGGAGGTGAGCATCTCGGCCATGAAACAGAAAGAAAGGAACGTCGTTGATGCTTGTTTGGAAGGCGGTATTGATCGCATGAGTAACAAGTGGAACGCTGTCGTCCCAGGTGAACTTGTCATCAGAAGATAAGTGACTCAAAGCGCGCTTACAGACGGAGTTCATTTTTCCCGTTAAACCGTTGCTTATTGGGTAAAAGGCAATAATTGGTTTGATCTTTATTTTTAATTTTTGGAGGACTTGATTGAAAAGTTCGTTAACAAATTCCCCCCCCCCTTCTCGATCGCTGACAATCTCGAGAGGACATCCATTTTCGGCGATGAATTGCATCAGGGCCGTGGAAACGACTTCAGCGGATTTGTTTTAAAATGGGTAAACGAAAACGTACTTTGAAAAATGATCAACAATCGTCAGGCCATATTTGATGCCGTAGTAACTCGTCGGTAATTCGATCAGATCGACACCCACACGCTCCATTGGAAACCGGTGGGAATTCGCCAAGCGGAGTTTTCATTTGACCTTGCCATTTGCGTTTCTGACAAGGAAGGCATTCACGTATTATGATCAGCCTCCGCTAGCACGTATATTTGGAAACATTGCTAACCGAACATTACCACCAAGAGCTGCGTAGTGTGTGCCCTAGAAACAGTGTAGGCCTTAGTCCTGTTACTCCTAGCTTAAAATACACGAAGAAATCCCTTGCCTTGTATATTTTTCGGTTCCCCTCCATAAGCAGGTGGTCACACCATATGAATTACAGGACGTAGGAGACGTTGACGAGTTAAGGTCATTAGACCATCCGGGTAAACTTGACAATTCAGCTTTGTGTAGCCGGTATCCAATAACGTAGGAGGGTAATGTTAGCTCAGGGGTATCTTATATTGTAAACAGTAAGATGTGAGGAGCCTTTAAATTTAGTTAACGGCCAAAGCTTATAAAAGGCCAATAAGGTCAAGGTTTCAAGACACCACGCCTCTTTGGGGAGGGCACAAAAAGTGAGTGGTTCCCTCATTGGAGGATCACTTCATTACACATTAAACAAGGCCCTCCCATATTTATTTCAAGATGTAGGTCTGAAGTTTAGAACGCATCACACTTTAATAGCGGATTCATTGGTCGGAGGGTGGGCCTTCGCCTTTGCGTTGCTTTTGCTTCGCTTTTCGTTTTACGCTTACGCTCTACGCTTTACACTTACATTTCTTTTTGCTGTTCATTTACACTTTTGTTCCGTTGTGTCCGTTATATTACAATCAATGTTTAGTGCTATAGGGCCAGTTCAAGTGTTGACATGTTACTTGTTTTATTCAAAATAATATTTTAAAAACACTGTTTAACCATTTCTACCTTGCATTTATACCTGATCATGTAAATATAAAAGCTTTCACATAACACACAAACGTAGCACTTGGTATCGAATGTCATGTTAAACCAAAAGAATCGGTCGCGAGCTCTTTCCACGGTTCGGAGTAAACCCATGTGAGCGGATACCTTGGAGTCGTGGGAATTTTTTTAACGCAATCGGCACGAGTTTCCTTGGAACTACCGTTTGAATGTTGAGTTGTCCGTGTCGTCTATTAAATCGAGGGAGACGACACAGTATGCCATCGTCCATGAAGTATTCCTTGGCACCGCCCAATTTGGGGAGATCTGACTGGTCTCCCTTCATGAATTTCACTACTTTTCCTCAGAACGGGTCAGCTAATTGCTCTTGTCTGATTAGTGATCGGTCGAGGATCAGGTTTGCGCTGCTCTCTGGTCCGTCATCAAAAAAACAGCGCAAGTAACGTCTTTATCGGCTCGGACTTTGTCCTCTTCGTGATCGCTGTCCACGGGTGCCCGGGACAAGAAGTCGGGAACAACGTGAGTTTCTCTTCATTATACCGGATCGTATAGTCATACTCGGACAGCAACAACACCCATCTGACGAAAAGGGACAGATGTTTTGTGTTTAAAGATGTATCGCAGGAGAGTGTGATCAGTAACTATTTCGAACTTATAGCCGTACAGATATAGATTGAAAAATTTAATGGCTTCGTAAATGACAAGTGCTTCCTGCTCGGTTACTGAATAATTAAGCTCTGGCCCACGCAGTTTTTGACTGAAAAACGCAATTGGTAATTCGCCATTGGGATGTTGTTGATTAAATACTGCTCCAATCGCAACTTTTGAGCTGTCAGTGTGCAATACAAAAGGTTTAGAATAATCAAGGTATTTTAAAATGGGTGAGGTAACAAGTTGATTTTTTAATGTATCGGAAGCCTTTTGGTGCTCATCGGTCCAAGAGAATTTTGCGTTCTTTTTCGTTAAAGCAGTGAGTGGGGAAAAGACGTGCGCATAGTCTCTAAAGAACTTCCGGTAATAACCTGTTGCCCCGAGGAACCGCCTCACCTGCTTCACAGTTTGGGGGCGTGACACGTCAGAGAGCGCGCTCACCTTTTTTGGGTCAGGCTGTACGCCCGTGTTATCGACCAGGTGTCCCAAATAATTTACCGAGCTAGAGACGAATTGACATTTCTTCAACCGTAGTTTGAAACCACATGACTCGATCTGATTGAAAATTTCTTCCAGATGGATCATATGTTCCTCAAAGGTGCTCGAAAAAAATACATGTCGTCAACATAACAGTACAAGAAAAAATATATATTTGCCCAGGTATTTACTGAAGACAAGATTGCACACTCTTTGGTACTGCGACGTTATTTGTGCCATGTATCGGTTTTATCATCTCGACGTTTGTCACTAGTTGTGCTCTGAAATTATCCACGGTGTAATTTCTTTTTGTTTGACAGGTCATTTCGTGTACTTGTTTCTCCTCTTTTTTGATGTTAATAGTGCAGTTTATTTCATGGTGGTCCGAGAAAGAATTGGGCTCCGCGTCTGTGGTAACAATGGAAGACGGTTGTTACTTATGAGCAGATCCAATGCCGTTTGGAATTCAGGAGTAATTCTTGTTGCACTTTTTATGAGCTGATGCAGCCCGAGTCTTTCTAAAATCAGCTTCATATTGTTGGATTTCAATTTCAATTGATCATCATTGAAATCTCCTAAAATGTACAGCGTCTTCCCTAAGCGATTAGCTTCTCGAAATCTTTCTTCAATGTATTGAAATGACTGTACACTTGCTTTGGGTGGTCTGTAAAGAGAACCAACAACAAACGATCTGTTTTTTTGTACCCGGATGTTCACCCAAAGGTCATCAACTTTATTGTTGTCGCTAAGCATTACTTGAGAAAAGATCTATTCTTCTCGCACATAAATTACGGTTCCCCCTCCTTTCCTTTCTCTATCTTTTCTTTAAGCATTAAAGCCGTCAATCTCGTTGAAAGTAGTGGTAATGTCAGATTCCAGCCAGGTTTCAATCAGACATAGAATGTCAATTGAGTCCTCCTTCATCATCATTTTGATGTGATCCATCTTTATTCTTAAGCTTCTAACGTCTATATGTTTAATCACGATATTATTTAGGTTCTGATGGGTATTTGCAGACATGGTTGCTGAGGGGTGGTTGATGTTCCCAGCTTGAACAGTTAGTGCCTCTAATCATTTGTTTATACTCAGGACAGTTAGTGTCACTTTGGGATGATTGCAGAGGCATTTCTTAATCGAATATGTATGTATCACTGTCGAATTGCATAGGAGAATACCTATTGGAACACTGCACATTTGTTTCCACATGCTTGTTTCGCTTCGCTGCAATATTTTGTTGTTCGAAATGCGGCTTCAGAAGGTGGTTTGGTGCATGACTACTATAGTGGTCCTCTTTCTTGGCTTCAAATATTGAGTATTGAGCAGCTTCATCACTCTCAAGGTTGGTCGGATTGATTACAGTTTTCGTTACGACGTGAGGGTTTGTTTCATCTAAGATTGTGATTTCAAAATACTTGTCTATCTCGGAGAGGAACCTATTATATTTATTATACTCAGTGAAGGCTTCGTAATCTTCTATGTAATTGAAGGACTCCTCCATTGCTTTTGTTTTTATCACCTCTAAGATGTTTCATCATCAAGTCCTGTTTGTTTTACTAGGGATCCTTTCACCGCGTGAATCATATAATGTTCGTCTGCTAGTGTTGATTGTCTTTTTAATCTTAAATCATTGAGAATGGTGTCGATGTTGGTATTCCTGGAGAATTGTTGCAAGTTTTCCGTCACCTGCATTGGCATTCGTTTATCCGGTTTATTGTTTCTTGTGTCAGCAACACCACCCTCATTTAGATTTTTAATATGCTCTCCAGCAACACTCTTACTGACGTTATCTAAGAATCTGGTTGCTAACTCTCGAGTGGCTTTGTATGTATGTTTGGGATATCCTTGCTTTCGGTTATGTTCCTTGTTGTTGAGAGTAGGTTGAAGCAGGGGAGACCGAACAGAACCAAGGGAAATAAATTTAGATCGGTGATTGAAGAGAGGCATGGCTGAGGATGGCTGAACCGTGCTAGAGGAAGGAATGGGTGGAGGGGGGTAAAATATGGGAGGGATTAGCGGGATAGGTAGAGTTGGAGTTAGGGCTGAGGTTAAAGAATGGTAGCAAAGGTGGGAGCTGAAGGAAAGAACGGATGGAGGGGAGTAATATATGGAAGGGATTGGCGAGATAGGTAAAATTGGAGTTTGGGCTGAGGTTAGGGAATGGTAGCGAAAGTGGGAGGTAGAGGAAAGAACGGGTGGAGGGGATATTATATCGGAAGGTGTTATAAACTTTAACTTTAAAGATTGTTCAATGCGTTATAGGTGGAGCAAAGTTGTAATGATGACAAAACATTTCTATCATATTATTTTGAATAATGTAACAATAACAAGTAAACAAGGTACTTCTCAAACGAGCATGAATAACGATTGTGATACTATAACAAGAGAATGTATGAGAACATCGTTAAGTTATGTTAGTGGATAGTTAAGTACAATAAAGTTGAGTTAAGTTCACAAAGAAAAGCGAAGAGAACAGAAGAGTGTAGAGCCCACCCTGCAGGAAAATACAAAAACGAGACATATAAACACTGAACTTAAGCCTATGGAATATAATGGTAGTGATATTACACACAATGTACACATTCGGATCAGTATCCTACGACGCTTACCTCATCCCATCAGATGTTCGTAGTACCAAGGCTTTCTACTAACTGAGATGGAGGCCATTTTACCCTCGTTTAAATACTCGGCGGGCAAACGTTAACGCACGCCTGGCACAAGCCAGGCTCGGCTAGCCCCAAATGTGAGCAACAGGGGAGCATTAGTGCTTCTGAACCTCAACTCAAATGATACTTACAGCCACATTAATTCTTGTACGAGTCTATAAATTCACATGAACATGGCGATCGATACACAGGACACAATCAATATCTTCTAACTCAAAATGAATATACGATATGGTTGTTGAATGAAGAAATGTTTGATAGCAGAGGGCAGTTGCCAGTTCACGGTGAAATATCTACGCATGAGTGTTCCTTTCCGTTAGAAGGATTTTATCACAAGATAGCCCGTCTTTTGATTTACAAACCGTGTGTGAATTTACGCGAGAAAGATATTCCATTACCCTTCAAATTGCGCTAAAGTATGTATTAGAGAGCACAACATTACAGCCTAGTTGCCAGTGGCAACGATACTCGAGACAGGCACCTGAGCTGGCGAGGGCAGCTGCAGTCATTAATCAATCTGTCAGTGGACTTCTCGAAGGGGTAGGGCATGCGAACACACATGTTGGCAGGCGATGAAATGAGTGAACAGCACAATCTAGGGAAGAAATGAAGCGTAATGACGAGTGTTATAACAAGAGGTTGACGGGAAAGGTAATGTTGGAGTATGGGTTGAGGGTAGGAAATGGTAACGAAAGTGGGAGCTCGAGGAAAGAATGGGTGGAGGGGGGTAATGGGAGGGATTAGCGGAATAGATAGTCGTGGTCATCAGTACCACCTACCCAACAGCACCATCAGCTTCTGACATTAGCGACACAGTTGCTCCTTGTTTACTGCAGTCTATGCCGCAACGCACTGGGTGGGAGTGGTACATGCTTCCTTCCAATTGTTAACATTCGAGGAATGAAACTCTGTTACGCGCATGTTTTAAACAATTCAATGGTTGCACCCAATTTAAAAAAAGTCAAAGCTCTCTACTAGTGAGTTACCCACCGTGAATAATGAATATTTCTATATTACATTACAGTCAAAACCATGCCATTAAAATATTATATTGCATACATATGCTCAATACCTAACACAGTATATAATATGCTTTCAGTAGTGAAATATTTACGGACAACAACTCCCGTCATCCGATCGCCTTTGAGCTCTTCTGCAAGAGCATCAACACAGCCTACAAAAGCAACGCTTGCCATTGGTTCTCTTTCCAACTAAAACATCAATGTCTATGAGCCAACCCTGGAGCTGCCTCAATGATTATAATTACGAAAGAGATTCAAAGGCCCAAACGAATACATCATCAGGAACTCGCCCTATTGGAAATCTGGGGATGATGGAGAGGGGGTTGGAGATAGGATGGGTGGAGCGGGGAACACGGGGAGAGGGAGAATGCCCGGGAGGAGGTGGAAGGGGGGGAGGGTGTAGACATCGACGAGGGAAACCAATATTGAAGTTTTGATGGAGGAATGGCACACACAGAACTGAAGGGTCAAACTGATGGAAATAAAATGGTGCAGCCACACTGCCGCTGCTACTGCAAAACAAATGGTTGTCAGGAATGGTTGGCAACTTTATGACAGCGAGTCTTGGAGAGGCTGAGGAGTTAGAGTGTGCAAATATAAAAAAGAGGGAGTGGATAATGGTGTAGTAGTGAGACAGTCTATGCTGGGAGGGGTATGAGGGACTGATATTGTTGTAGTGGCAGGGGGAGACAAGAAAAGCTGCAATCATGGACCGGATACCCCTCAGTCCATGCTAGGAAGGGTATGGGGGACTGATATTGTTGTAGTGGCAGGAGGAGACTAGAAAAGCTGCTATCATGGACCGGATACCCCTCAGTCCATGCTAGGAAGGGTATGAGGGACTGATATTGTTGTAGTGGCAGGGGGAAACAAGAAAAGCAGCAATCATGGACCGTATACCCCTCAGTCCATGCTAGGAAGGGTATGGGGGACTGATATTGTTGTAGTGGCAGGGGGAGACTAGAAAACCTGCAATCATGGACCGGATACCCCTCAGTCCATGCTAGGAAGGGAATGGGGGACTGA
>SDVV010003699.1:0-21023 GCA_016164225.1 Gammarus roeselii | reverse complement strand
TATTGTAATGTACTGTGAAGAACTTTATTCTAGCATGGCACAAAAATAATTCATGGTAAATTATGAAGACACTTGTTGCCAACTGATGCAGGTCTTTTGCTTGAAGTCAGCAACCAATTTTTTTTTTGCTAAAAATCATTCTGACCACGTTCAAGAACCAATTCAGGAAGCAGCACACATACCATTGACTCGACTGCTGAGTTTTTCTCATGAAATCTTCATTGCAATCTGCTCTGGTGATGCACTAGCTTTGTTTTCATTGAAAATAGATGAAGAGAATTGCTGCGTAAAGGTGAAGGACAGGAATGTGCTCATTCATTTTCTTCAACTATTATTTGTAACTGTTCTCTCATTGGGAGGTATTACATCATGCTTTCATCATGTGTAGTCCAAAGGATAGTGTAACTGTGCCAATTGCATGACAGCCCATGATTGTTTTTATGAGATTTTTAATATTGCTTCCATGATTCGTTGAGGCCTTCATGAAACAATACTCTCTGCCATATTATACCTACTTTTCTAGTTCAAAACTGCTGTTATGTGCTCATACCAGTCAATCTTGTGTCTGCTACCTCATTGATATACAAGTGCACAAATTCTGATGGCTCAATAGTTCATTTAGAGCTAGCTCAATGGTTTCACAAATATATATTTTTGAACATTTGTAAAAGGTTATCAATCCCCAAACAAATGACACAGAACATTCATTATTTCATAGCTAATAGCAATGCTTGAATCCAGGTGGACCCTAAAAAGGATGTTGTGTTGGACGTTTCGTCAACATCTTCCGAGAGCGATGGCGAAACTCCTCTGCAAGCCCTTCGTACACAGGAGCTGCAGCAGATGCTGGTGAGTAGCTAAAGGAGAGTGGTGCTTCTGTTCACCTCAACAATAAGCTATGCTCTACCTCTGGATATTTAGTGTCTATACCAGCTTTGGATTTCAATTTCAACTTTGGATTTCAATCTAATAATTTGAAACATCATGAAAGGTAACTGGATCTAGCAAGTTTGATGGTCAACTTTAGGTGCAATGTCGTTGACTGTCTCCCGAATTTTACGCTAATTTTATGGTCTTCATTTGTTGTTACCAATGGAAAATGGCATATGTACTAACATCTTGAATCGGTCTCATAATATGTTGCGATCAGCTGCATACCTGCTTATTGCAAACAGTCGTGCCTTCCCTCCCCAATTATCATTACATTTGCCATAAGTGTACAGAGCTCTTAATCGATCATTACATCTTGCTGGAGCATATAGCTATATTTGATGAGGATCTCCGAGGGTGGCACTTCCAAGATAATTCTAGGTATGTAGCTGTAGCTATGCTAAGAAGTTTTGGTTACCATTTTTGGTGTATTGATATCAGTATTCAGCTTAAGCTAGAACAATATCATAAAGTAAAGACTTTTATGAACCCATTGTTTGAACCTGCCTTAGTTTTCTGGTAGCTTTGCAATTGATTTTTGCCTATTGGACTGTACATTGAACTAAAAGTTACTTGGATTAGATCAACCTTTGGTAAAAGGCCTTGCGCTCCTCCTGGGCATCTCATAAATATCTGATCACAGTTTAGGGTAGGATGTTGCGCTCCTTTCTGTATGTAAATTTCTTCTCAGTCTCATCATATCCTCTGTTCCATTCTTTCTGTTTTCATGCATTAGATTCTTTTCACTGTGTAGATCACAAGTCAAGTTAGGTACCAAAAAGAAGTTATCAGTCTGTCTTTGTTGTAGCTCAAACAAAAAATCCATAGCTACTCCGACGGTTATAAAACTTTCATGACATGCAATAAATCATTTATAGCTCTCATGAAAAATTACAAGAATTTTTTTCAATTTTTTGTTTTTATAAATGTTTTTTTTTAAAGCTTTGTTAATAGCTATGTAATGATTTTGCTATTTCATGGTTTTAATGAAAGAACAACTACTGCAGAGCTCCACCTCATGTTTTATGATTCAAATGAAAGAACATCACCATACACAAAGCTTCACCTAATTTGTTATGGTTCAAATGAATGAACAACACCATATGCAGGGCTCCACTTCATATTTTATCTCAAAATTTGTTTCTTCCAAATTCAAGCTCTGATCTTGATCATTCATCGTGGGTTGCTCTTCTCGTCTCCTACAAGACTTTGAATAAAGCTAAAGCTTTGACAGCACTACATGCATTTCAATGCTTGGGGGCATAAATCAAAGATGAGCATCCTATGCAGAGCTCTATGTTGTCTTTCATCAGAAAAAAGTGTTTTCCAAAATCAAGCTTTGAACTAGCCTTTTGCAGGTTTTGTTCTCCTCACTCTACAAATTATTTTAGCACAAACTTGAACCCCATCACATGCATAGCTTTGCATGGTCTTTTACTGATAAATGGTCTTTTTTTTTCTTCTAATTCTTGCCCTGTAATTAATGTTTCAAATGCTTGGCTATATCAAAAACGGATGGCTTTTACCACCTAATGGTTTTGATTTGTGAACAGAATCCTACAAAGAGCTTTGTATTTGCTTTCTTTAAATACATTTGTTTATCCCAAAACTTGCTCTGAACCTGCCCATTTTTATGTTCACTTTGGTACAGCTTTTATGGGATTATTCTTTCTGATACTAAGGCTTTGCATTTTATGTAGCTATGTTGCTAATTCTTGTATTTTTATAATCAGCAGCAGAACCTGGGTAGTACACTTCTTATGTGAAGGTGATATTTCAGAATGCTGAGTGGTTTACTAATACAAAAGTGTGGTTGAGTCCTACTGCAAAAAATTTTGCTAGGCTATGAGCTAGAGTTGGGCTTGCTTATTCTGGTTGAAAATTGAAAAATACAAGCTGCAGTCTCCCCTTCTACAATTTTGAAGTAATCATGACATGCAATATATATATATATATATATATATATATATATATAATTTAATTGTATCTGGGAAGTATTTTATTGGAATAATAAATTTGCTAAAATTTGAACTAAACCTTCTCATTGCAAATGTAAAAAATAATTAATCTATGTCCTGCAGCTTTATGGGGATCATAATGTGCCGTGGCATCAATTGGAAGTTTTTTTTTTCAAGAACCTGAGAGCAGGTGTCTTGGTCTCCCTCACACCATTCACAATGTCTGCATCAGCACTGAACGACTTGCTAACACAAGCATTTCATAGCTATAACACCAAACCATGTTTATTTTCAAGAATAGACAAACAATGTGCTGGGAGACATGATCGTTCCACTGTTTTAACTATTACAAATTGACCTATCTGTATTAAAAGGCTGTAGTCATATATCAACAAACCAAACAAAACCACTACTTGGCTGACTAGCATGCTAGCTATATACATCTGACCCTTTTTTGTCATGTAGCTACATGTCTAATATTTACCTGCTTTATTTTTATTACAGATAGAGCAGCAAAACAAAAAGAATCTGAAGCCCAAGAAAGAAAAGAAAAAGAAAAATAAGAACAAAAAGAAGAAAAAGAAAAAAAGCCACAAGAAGGAAGAACCTAGTGACACCAGTGATGAAGAAAGCCAGAAGGGCTTAGCTAACACAAGGAATGCTCAGGAAAAGACCCGTGAGAAGATCAGTGAGCCCAAAAAGTACAGAGAAGAACAAAGTAGTCACAGTAGGGACAGGAAAATAGGTAGAACGAGAAGAAGTAGAAGTCGAGAGAGGAGTATAGCTAGTGATAGGTACAGGGAAAATCAAAGGGAAGCAGAGCAAAGTGAGAGAGGTCAGATGCACAGGAGGGAGAGAAGCATCAGTCGGGAGAAAAGTGACAGACGATTAGACAAGAGGGGAAGAAGAAGAAGCATCAGCTGCGACAGGGAGAGTGGGAGAAGTCGTGAGAAGAGGGAACGCGATCAGGGGAGGAAACCTAGAGACGAAAGGAAGCACAGTGAAAGGCGTCGGAGCCATAGCAAAGAAAGAGAATCACGACAGATGAGCAACAGCAAAAATCGCGCGGTAAACAAGAAATACAGTCTAAATGTTCCTGAAGAAAGGCGCAGAGACCCTGATACATTAGAGGACAACAGATTGGACAAAACTAGGAGAAAGAGGTATTCAACTGATAGCGAGACTAGCAGCTGCAGTTCGGATAGTGGAATTCGAAAAAAACGGACAGAGAAAATTAGAAAGAAGCGCAGAAAGAGCCACAGCAGCAGTAATGATGATACTAGTACCTGCAGTTCTAGCGAATGATACCCTGGTAGGAGATGTCTTCGTATAGCTAGTGAGTGACTAACTTGTACAAAGAATTAAGTGTCTGCAATGACTGGCAGTAATGAGCAATAGAACACATCTATTCACACACGGCTTGATTTGATTGAAAGACTCGGACTCATGATCTTATCTCAGCACATTGTGAATTTGTATAAGTATATTTGTTCGGCTGTTTAATATTGCTGTAGTGAGAACAGAAAAAGACCATTCTTTGTAGAGGTATTTTACAGACAGTTTTCATCTGTACAAACCCTTGTCAAACAATTAGTTTTGTCAATGCCTCCTTTTCACAGCTGATTGAAGTCAGAATTCTTTGATTGAACAGTGAATAAACAGCATTGCCAAACTCTGGTCTTTCTGCTCGTATCTTCTTGGGCACACCTGGAGTCAAATCAAATTCAGAGACTGACGAAACATAGCAACAGCACCACTAATGACCGAATTGATGTTTGGAGCTAGAAATCCCAATCTTCTTCATTTCATTTGATATTTTTTTGTTCATTTCTCATACAAGCGCAATACTGATCTGGACAATTGAACCCACTGTCTTGAATGTGATTGTTCATGACTCTTAGGAAATGTGAGACTGCTACAGACTAAGTTCTCTAGTATGAACGCCATTTGAATTCCGTTGATGGGTAGCAGTGACATCAGAAGTTTATTGTGTAGCTAATTAAAAACTTCCACCACGCTCAAGGGCCTAGATAGGGGAAAGAGTGCAGGTTCCCCACCCTATATTCGAAGGCCTGAAAATGCAAGAAAATTGCTGGGTAAAGCATGAAATATACAGACTTTTTGAGTTTATTATATTATTAAAAAAGGATCCACACTCAAACACCTTAGGGAAATTATGGCTACTACACCTACTCTGTCACTCTGTAAGGTTGGCCAATTCATAATACGATTCTTTGTTGCGGTACCTATTTTTTTGAAGTATGTTAGTAGATAGGCAGCTAGCAACATTCCAGTGCTGGATGAAATCACAAACCCGGCTTGATGGCCTTTGCGTTGATGTTAGTTTGGAGGGACAATTGGTGTGACCAAAGAAATTGGCAGAGTTGGCAGTTGAGTTAGTTACTGTTTGCGGACGATACGGCACGGGTGGCTTATTCATAGAAGTTGTGTAGGCTTGTGTCAGAGTTTTGTAGAGTTTGAGAAGAGGAAGCAGCAAATTAACGGGAGTAAAAGTAAAATAATGAGATATTCAACCAATGTCGATGCTAGCAGTAGTAGTGGCCCCTTAAATGGGGAATTATTGGAGAAAGTTCAGTGTTGTAAGTACCTGGGCTCTGATGTGGCGACGACTGAACGAGTGGGAACAGAGGTGTAGTGGTGAGGGACGAAAGTGTTGGGTGCACTGAAGAGTGTAATGAGCTGTGCTCTATAAAGCAGAAACTTGGGCGAGAGCAGATAAGAAAAAGGTAGAAAGTTTTCATGATAGATTATTTCAGAAGCATGGCTGGATTGACGCACTGGTAGTCCAGTTAGCGTTGGGCCCTGCTGACGACACTGGTCTCTGACTTCACTCCTGATTCCAAGTGTGTTGCGGGCTCCCCTGGACGGACTGTTTACCAAAGCACCAAGTTTATTTACGTGTGAGTGTATGAGAGGAGTGTGAGGTGTGCCTTATCGTCTCGACCACCCCATTTTGGGGGATTCGGCGTTGTGACTGTTGATGAATATTTTTCACCATGAACAAAAATAAATAAATTGATACGGTGAGCGATAATACAGTCGCCGACGAGACTTTTGTTACTTGGCGACACTTTAGAGCAGTCCGTAAGTGTATATTACTAATCATCTAACCCAGCGTCCTTACCTTTACCTATAACTACATCGCGATTTTTTTGTATTACATGAATCAACAGAGTCCTTCCTACGAATTCGAGTTCCCAACAACCAGCATAGCTATGGAGTTGAACAGTTTAAAGTTTTAAATGCACCCATGCATCTTCAGTGCATTTTTACAACCGTGGGACTTTTAATGTTTATGTTATTTAGAATGTTGGATTGTGAGCTTTTACAGATAGCTACTAGGCCGCACCCCCCAGAAAGAATGCGGCCGACGGCAAGGCACACCTCACATCCTCATACGCTCACACTCACACAACTTAGCCCTTTTGTGCTAGAGGGTCCGGCCGGTAACCCCGCAACATACACTCTAGGTCACGAGTGCAGTCCAACGATCCGTTGTCAGCAGCATGGCTCGAAAGTTTTCACTGGTTCACCCCCGCCGCGTCATAATGACCCCCCCCCCACACCCACGACCATCACGACAACGGGAGCCAATGGCGGGAAAGCACATCAGAGCAGCCTCAAAATTAACCATTCTCCACTCACGTCTGTTCATTGCACGCTCTCTCGCTACTTTCACATTCATGACTCTCCTTCCTAACGCCTGCTACACACCATCCGTCCACCCAAACTTTGGTCTACCTCTAGCCTGCGACCACTCGCCTCCGCATCCATCACCCTTTTCACCAATCTCTCTTCATCCATCCTCTCCATGTGCCCGAACCATCTCAGAACACGCGAATCAACTCTGTCCTCCAACTTCCTCACCATCCCTGTTCTGATTCGAACCACGTCGTTGGTGATCCGGTCTCTCAGCGTTACTCCAGCCATGCTCCTCAAACGTTTCATCACGGAAACATTTAACCTTCTTCTCTCCTCTGCCCTCACCCCCAGGTCTCAGCTCCGTAGAGCACAGTTTGTAGTACAGCCCTCTCTTTGCTTTCATGCCCAACGTCCTACAGCTCATTACACTCTTCAGTGCACCCAACACTTTCAACCCCTCCTTCACTTCGGTTTCCACAGGTTCAGTTATCTTCACATGGGAGCCCAGATACTTGAAACATTAAACTCCCTCCGAGAGCTCTTTATTTAGGGGGACATCAATTTTGCTTGCATCGACAGTCCTGGAGCATCTCATCGCTTTACCCACGTTCACTCGAAGCTTCCTCCTCTCACACACTCTACCAAACACAGACACTAGCCTACATAGCTTCTCCTCTGAATCCGCAACCAGGTCCGTAGCATCAGCAAATAGCAACTGGCTCAGCAGCCAACTCCGCCCATTCGATTTAAACAGTTCCAAGTCACGACCCAGCACACTCGCGTTCACCTCCCTGACCACTCTATCCATATAGAGGTTGAACAGCCAAAGGAGACATCACGCAGCCTTGTCTCAGTCCCATTTTCGCTGTGAACCAATCACTCGCTTTCCACTCTGACTCATGCTCGGCTGCCAACATAGAAACTCGGCACCGCTTTCAACAGATGTCCGCCCACTCCATACCACCGTAACACCCTTCACAGCGCTTCCCTGTCAATCCTGCCGTATGCCTTCTCCAGATCCATGAAGGCCCAAAACACATCCTTTCCTTTGGCAAGGTACTTCACAGACCTGTCTCACGTCAAAAATCTGATCGGCACATCCTCTATCACTCCTAAAGCCACACTGTTCCTCTCCTATTACGCAGTCCGTACAGTCTCTAATCCTTTTGATCAGCACTCTCCCGTACAACTTACCAACCACACATAACAGACTGATACCTCTCTAGTTGCAGCATTCATTTTTATCCCCTTTGCCTTTATATAGCGGCACAATGCAGGCACTGCGCCACTCAATCGGTACCACGCCTGCCTCAAAACAAAAGTTAAGTAACCTCACCAACCATTCGACAATCGTTACTCCACCCTTCTTCAGGCACTCGGTCGCAACGCCATCCAAACCTAGGGCTTTCCTTGCTTTTATCACCTCCACCGCCTCCTGCACCTTTTTCCTGATTATGTCCGCCACTAGTCTCTCTCAAAACTAGCATCCGAACACCACCACCCACAGCAACAATGTCAGCCTCTCTGTCATCCTCGACATTCATCAACTCATCAAAATACTTGGCCCACCTCTTTCGTACATCGCCATTTACCAACAACAACTGGCCGTTTTCATCTTCCACCACTTCCTCCTTTCCGGTCTTTCACTTTCTCACCCTCTTGACCTCTTTCCAGAACATTTTTTTTGTTCTGCTCAAAATTCTGGCACAACCGTCTGCCCCACCTGGCATCAGCGTCCCTTTTGGCTCTCCTCACCACCCGCTTCACCTCGTTTCTCCTCTCTTGGTAGCTTTCATAAGCCACTACCGACTTCACCTGCAACCACTCCGCAAACGCTACTCTTTTTCCGTGCCACCGCCAGTTTGACATCCTCGTTCCACCACTCGCAACCTCTCCTTCCGCACCCGCCCACACGGCGCTCACCACACACCTTCTTCGCATATCTCGGTTACGCATCTCTTAACGTCTTCCATTCTTCCTCCACATCTCTCAGGTCCTGTCCTCTCACGTTTTTATATTCTTCCCTCAGCGCGTGCTGGAACTCCTCGGCTCTACTTCTTACATTCAGTCCACTCACTTTCACTACCTCTCTTTCTCCTCCCACTCGTTTGTTGCCCTCCACTTCTGCTCCACTCTTAATCTACCTTCCACCAGCAGGTGGTCAGATACTCCTCCACCCTCTCCTCTCAACACCCGCTCATCCAACTGCCAACCCCACCGCTCTCCTCGATATCAACACAAAATCCATCAGTGCTCTCTCCACCACTGCACCACGGGCTATCCTTACTCATGTGTACTTGTGGATATCTCGATTCTTGAACAAACTCTTCCCGACCACCAACTCCTGCTCCATACACAGACCTATCAGGTTTTCTCCACTATCATTTCTACCGGGAACGCCATACCTTCCTATCACATTCTCTACCGCTACATCTCCGACTCTCGCAGTAAGGTCACCCAGTAAACTACATTTAAAATTACCTCCAAAACCCTCAATACACTCACTCAGGTCTGTCCAGAATTTCTCCCTCTCCTCTTCACTCCTCTCGCTGCGAGATTCGTAAGCACTCACAAATGTCCATGTTTCTACGCCTAACTTAACTTTCATCAACATCAATCTTGAGAATACCTCCTTCCATTCGGTAGCGCTACAAGCCAACCGATCACTTGATATCAGGACCACACCTTCTCGTGCCCAACCTTCCTCCACACCAAACTTTCTTCCACTTACCACACCAAACTCACATTCGCTCTTACCTTTCAATTTCGTCTCACTCAGCGCCAACACATCAAACTTCCTCCTCACAAACATCTCGCCAATCTCTCTCCTCTTTACCTCATTCATACTACAGCCACGCACATTCAGCGACCCTAACAATAGGGTTAGGAGAAGCGTGAGCCTCCCCTCCCCCCTCTCGTCTTGCCTTTGAGGAATGGTTTTACAGAGAACGGCATTCCTAGCCCCTTCGCTCCGCCCTTTTTAGTCGCCTTTTACGACACGCAGGGGTTACGGTAGCACGATTCTACTCCCGGCTACGGTGCGCCCTTTCAGTCGCCTTCTACTACATGCGGTGGATACGGTAGTAAGATTCTAAACGTCCCGGCTACAAGGCTAAATCGTGATATTTGTTAATTTATGATGCTAGGTATTGGCTTCCTTAACCGGATGCCGGCCTGCCGTAGTACAAGACTTGCCACGTCTTGTACTACGTCCTGATTGGCCCATTGGCCCGCCCGTTTTTTGGTTAAAATGTAGATATATTCAGCATTGACGTAGTAAAAATTTGTGTAAGATTTAACCTGCAGTTTTCGAGGTTTCACGCTTTGAAGTTGAAAGCTTATGAAGTCATAAACTGATCCGCTCAAGAAAATGTTATAAAAATTTGAGATCATGATACTTTGTAAACAGTTTGTTCTATCGGTCGAATATTTTAATTGTTATACTCTATTGCATCTATCGACATGGAAAGTTACTAATTTAGCTTGTCACCAAAACAGCCCCGCGCCCCACATCATTGGTTATTTCCAATCCGCTTAAACCAGTTAAACTAACGCCACACTTTTGTTTTGATCGTAATTTTTGACCTGTTGAATTGGAAAGGAAAGCAAAGTTACGAGTCACAAAAACTATTGCAATTTCTTTTTCTCGCCTGCTGCTTTGTAGGATTGGGGAAAGAAATAGCCAAGTATGCTTAGCGTTTTATCGAAGACTGCCACTTCTATAAACTTGTTGCATCATTAATATGCCAATGTAAGGTCTCCCACTAATGTTTGCTTTCTCGAAAAACCTTGAAAAGTTAACAGATGAAAATGGTTCGTTGTGGATGAAATGAATTTCAACTATGATCCAATTTGAAATGATATTTTTTTAACTATTTTGTTCTTAGATGAAAAATTCGTTGAGTAGAAAAGTATTTAGAATATGTTTCCGAGGTCTGTGCTCAAGTAATATTATTCTTTTCATGTAAATCGACGTAATGCTCTTTTAATGTTGAAGTTTAATCATTTTGTAGTTTGGTATGAACAACCGTATTTCAAATGTGTTTTTATTTTATATACTCTGTAGAATATACGTATTTACCAAACACTATTACAAAAATGAACGAAGTGGTCAAAACTGACCGACCACAACGATTTTTTTTGTATTTAGAGCAAAGTCGACGAGCTTCAGCTGACGGCTGTTCATAACATGTAATGGTCGATCTCATACGTGATATTTTTACCTTTTGATTTCTTTCACTCCCAGGCAGACTATTCGTTTAAATCCCACTTCATTAGATTATCATTTAGTAAATACTTTGCTTGAAAAATATGTACTACCTTTGCTGGTGATCGTCAGATGATCCGCTGTTGAAAATATCCGCTAACGGGGCCTTTGTCTTGACATGTGATTGTGCGGTTCTAACTACGACGTGGAAAGATAGGTCTTGATACCAACGCGTACCCGAACAGAGCAGTCTCAATGATTACATGATTACAAATCTATGTTAAATCAAGTTTATCGAGTTTAAAAGATTTTCTAGCTATATCATTTGCAGTTAGATATGGCCATTCCAGTGTTCGAATCAAATGTTTCAACCCCGTTTTATCTGCAAAAGCATTAAATTTACTGTGATCAGTCTCCACTAAAGAAACTTGTTGGTGTCTTGAGTAGCTAATAAATTTTTTATTTTCAGGCTGAAGAAGAAAAGTTTTCCTTTTCATTGATCAACCGAGGTGAATGATTTGTGCTTCTTAGTCTACTGGAGTTATAACCTTGACTGAAGGAAAATAATTAGTTAGCTAACTTCCATTTTTTTAATACTGATTTTGCCTCTTGATGGCTTCTGATTATCTGAAGCACGTGCCGTGAACTACGTTTAACCTTATTACGGCACCCGGTTACCAGTTGCAACAAATAGCGGCTCTATTAACGGGTAACATAGCCGCTATATGTTGCAACTGGTAACCGAGTCATTATTCGGTCGATAATGATTTAATTTGTCATTGTTCTCATGATACAACTTTAATACTTCAATAAGTAGAGTTGTGGTTTGTAAATATTTGTATCTATGCTCGTTAATAAGTAAAGTAATGGTTTGCAAATATTTTAATCTATACTAGTTACGTTCATTTTTGTTTCACTACCCCAAACCTCTGTCCAAAACTTGGCTTGCAAGCATTTCCTCATTGACCTAATTGCTGTTCTGCTTTCGGCAACCTAGGCTCGCGCCTGAGCTCTGGTGATCAGCCTTTTAGTAATGCGTTTATGTAGTTACGCTTCAACTCTCCATACTTGTACGCACCAGCTTGCGTATGCACCACAATCGAAACATATATTTAATTTAGCCCTGACATGGTCTATGTTTCCGCACACGAAGGACCTACCAGAATCCAGGATGTTTGTGCCCTACGGGGGTGCATGCAATGACTCGCATTAAAGCTCCGCGCGCCCTACGGGGGAGCCTATTATGACTCACGTTGAAACTCTGGTGGAAATGAGGTCCAAATCAATCGATCAATTAAAGCTCCGGCGGAAATGAGGCACAAATCAAATCGACCCTTAATCTAATCTTCTGTAAGATACCTCTGAATGTGAAAGACCACCATCTATAAACGATGAATAAGAACAAAACCAAGTATTATTGTTGCTGTTTATTTCCTTGAGGGCTCCAGTACGTGATACTTACTGTCGTTTCTGGTATCATGTGGTTATGCTTGTCTCGTCATTTTAAGACATAATAGCCCATCCGCGGACTATTCAATTTTATAATTTAAAATATGTTTTAAGTCACCGCCCTACGGAGGAGTCTGCATTAATTTCGCGTTGGGAGTCCGGTGGAACATGGAAGCAAATAATAATAATAACATGTTTTCAGTCGTAGTTTATTGGGTGTTTGCGTCCATAAATTTGATCTGATGTGTAAATTGAAAAATTCCTTTCATACGAAGTTTGTTCTAAATACAGGTTAGAACTAGGGATCAAATTTATTTCAATACACGTAAGCAAGGAAAAAATCGAATTGACGATAGTGATGAAATTTGCGCTGAATAATATGCAATATTTAATAGAACTACGGCCTGTTGATGAATTAATTTTTGGACCAACGCTTGTGTAAGTGAATATTGAAAGACACTCCCTTCACACAGCGGCCTGATTCAATGTATTCGAGGTACTATCGGTTACAAAGGTATGAGGTCTTATTTTTAATTCCGCGTTTTGTTTACAACATCCCTCTAGCGAGATTGTTTGTTTTACAGTAGCTATATATGTATTTACACATTTGCATTTCCTCCAGACATTTAGCTGTAAACATACAACCCTACAAAACTAACCTAATTACATACATGACATCCAGCAATGTAGATGGAAATGAGGCCCAAATGGTATCAAAGCCGCGATGTAGGTAGGTTTCGTACACATGTCTTCGCCGTGGCCTTGAACTCTTAATTCATAGTTGTTGCCCAGTCCATTTGCTTTTAGGAGATGTGCCTTGTATTGGAGTTATTGCCCTACGGGAGAGTCTGCATTAACTTCGCACTAGAAAGCCTTGACACTCTAATCTAATCTACTTGTATTTGAGTTGAAGTTAATGTAGTTTCAGTGAGCTGTAATGAATTGAAATTGTATAAAAGTGGTACTGGCACTTTCTGTTTCAGGGTCCATGTACCACTAGTGAAGGGAATAATGTATCAAATAGTTGTAATGTTAATGAAACTGTTCACTCCAGCAACGATTTTAATATAAAGTAATGAAAACAAAGTTGGGCGTTTAGGTTAATTCAAGCATTCCAATATCAGGTAATTGAAACATAACAAAATTCTTTGGTTTAATTGCCTCATCAATAAAGACTTAACTTTGTCTTGATGTAGGTCTTGTGAATTCTGAAGAGTGAAAAGATGAATTTATTGGACTGCCTGCCAGTTATTCAAAAAAAGACTCTGTAGGGGTTCCAAGGCGGCAATCTTGCATCAACCTTAGGTTTGCTTGGTACTTGTGGGCTTCATTGGAATTCAATGACCTCTGGTACATGGCGTCAGTTGGCGAGGTGAGAGAAAAAGAGCTGCCCAAAAATGAGGGGCTAAAATATGGCCACATTGTGAAACAATCACACCTCATTCTGCATGCCTCATACAGGCAGACAGAATGGGTGAACATAGTATATAGCTACTAATAAAATGTACATCTGAGAAGAGTGTTTCAATACAAATTAATTGAGGACTCATCATCCAAAACCTACAATAATAATATAACCTGGTTATCTCATTATTGGAGAATTTATGAACTCTGGACATCCAAGGAAAGGTTAATTCATCTACACTTACGCTTGCATTACACTTGTTATAGCCAAGGTGGGGGAATATAATTACACTTGTTATAGCCAGGGTGTGGAAATATAATTACACTGTCATTACACTTGTTATAGTCAGGGTGGGAGAATAAAATTACATTTGTTATAGCCTGGGTGTGGGAATAGAATTACGCCTGTTATCGCCAGGGTGTGGGAATAGAATTACACTTGCATTACACTTTTTATAGCCAGGGTGTGGGAATAGAATTACACTTGCATTACACTTGTTATAGCCAGGGTGGGGGAATAGAATTACACTTGCATTACACTTGTTATAGCCTGGGTGGGGGAATAGAATTACACTTGTTATAGCCAGGGTGGGGGAATAGAACTACACTTGTTATAGCCTGGGTGTGGGAATAGAATTACACTTGCATTACACTTGTTATAGCCAGGGTGTGGGAATAGAACTACACTTGCATTACACTTGTTATAGCCTGGGTGGGGGAATAGAATTACACTTGTTACAGCCAGAGTGTGAGAATAGAATTACACTTGTTATCGCCAGGGTGTGGGAATAGAATTCACACATGAAGATTGTTACACCGTGTAAACTGGATACTAATTTGATTATCCTATTATAATCACAGGATACTGTATGAGTTTTATAAATACATTGTAATAACTGAAAAGGTGCACAAGCAATTTCCAATAGCCATCTAAAAATGTAAATTTTACTTACATAGGGTTACAAAAAGCTGCATCCAGGCTAATACTGGGAATATCCTACTGTACGAATCTTGTAATTATTTGTCTGCTCTAGGTTCAGATTGGGTTGGATGGATGATTATTTGTTTGATAAATCATTAATACTATTTTAGTATTCCTTCTTTCTTGGGATCTATGTTTTTTCTCTGCCTTTTTTTCATGGTGATAAATTTTGCATTGGTTATTATTGGATATATCGAGGTTGGTTGAAACAAGGTGACCCAGGAAAGAAGGTACTCGTGGGACCCGCGGGACTCGGGGGACTTGGAGGGCCAGGAGGATTTGGGGGGGGCTACTTGGACCCTTCTTGGACCCTTTGGGACACCCTTGAGACCCTTTGGGACCCTTTAGAGGCCCCTCTGAATCCTGGAACCTCTGCTCTCCCTCCCAACGCTGTGAAACCAATACACAGAGAAATGTATGAATGTGAAGTGCTTGGGTAGAGAAATTAGTTATTACAGTCCACAGCATTGCTGACGCTGACTGGGAGAGCAGCGTCGAGGCTGGTCGAAATCAGTCAAAAAATGTTTAGGCAAGTCGAGTTAGGTGCGACGAGCCGAGACGCCGAAATGATTCGAGACAAATTGAGATGAGCGGAGGCAAGGGGACTCGAACGACCCTGGGGACTTGGGTTACCCTCCGTGGCTCATCGGGCGCTTTAGGGGCCCGAGGGACCTCTGCTCCCCCCCACACACACACACACCGCTCGCCAGGATTACCGGCGCAGAGGGGGAGAGCCGCGTCAAGGTCGAGTCGAGACTGGCCGAAATGAGTCGAGACAAGTCCAGATGAGCTGAGACGAGTAACCCGAAGAGCTCGAGGGACTCTGGGGACTTTAGTTACCCTCCGGGACCTATCGGGCTCCTTTGGGACCCGAGGTACCTCTGCCCCCCCCCCCAACCCTACCCCCCTAAATAATGAGTATGATGTCAATAATCTGAGCAGTTTTTCAGCTCATGATGAACCTGCCCTTTTTTTCCTCTTCGCGATCCACAATTTAATAAAGTAACGCTAGTGTACTTGTGCGAGAGTTCCTGTTTGTAATTTTGTGAATAAGTTTTTTTTTTCAGTCCCGTGCTCGCTCGTGCGGGCACGAACCATTTGTAATTTCAGTTGTTGACTTTTACCGCGTAACTATAGACCTTGTGCGTTGCGGTTAAAGTTGATCTGAGCCGTGAAACCGTAGACCTTGTACCAATTTCGACTATACTATCTGTGCGCACTGGAGTGCGTACATATTACTCTTGACATTCTGAGGGGTTGGATGCGGGGATTCGTTTATTCTGAGTCATTATCTTACCAGAATAAGTAAATTGTAATAGAAATAAACTAGACCGCGTAGCTGCAAACATTGTTTTGCGTTGCTGTCGGAGCTGACTTCGCCCGTGTAGCCGTAAACCTTGTACTAATCTCGACGATGCTACATGTGCGCACTGGCGTGCATACACATTACTCTTGAAGTTCTAAATGATCGAAAGCGGAGATCCGTTTCATCTAAACATTTTTCTTGTGCGCACCAGCGTGCGTCTGACACGACTAAAATTTTCGAAATATTCTAACCTTGACAACGTGTTTTTTCTCGCATGCCGAGGCGTGCGAGCCTACTGGAATCCATAATCGTCGAGCTCTACGGGGTAGCCTATTATGACTCACATTGAGGCTCAGGTGGAAATGAGGCTTAAATCAAATCAAATCTAGGTTCAGAAACCTAGTATGAGATACTAGAATAATTTGTAGAATTTGAGAATTAGGGATGTCCTTGTTTCGACACTGAGGCAGGCACATAATGAAATTTCTTACCTGTCATCCGTGGAGGCCCTAATCAAAGCCTTAAGGGTTAGCCCTTGTATGATGCTGATTATTATGTTATTGTATAATAAAAGCCAATTTATGGGCATGTTTATTAACACTTCATGTCAGTTATTCACACGCTGATGCCAGGTGGGGCAGGCGGTTGTGACAGAATTTTGAGGAGAACAAAAAATATGTTCTGAAAAGACAGTGAGAAAGGGAAAGACCGGAAAGGAGGAGGCGGTGAAAGATGCAAACGGCCAGTTGTTGACGGAAAGGGGGCCGAGTATTTTGATGAATTGTTGAATATCGCGGATGATAGAGAGGCTGACATTGTTGCTGTGGGTGGTGGTGCGCGGATGCCAATTTTTGGAGAGAAACTTGTTGCGGCTATTACTAGGGAAGAGGTGCAGGAGGCGGTGGATGTGATGAAAGCAGGGAAAGCCCCGGGTTTGGATGACGTTGCTACTGAGTGCCTGAAAAAGGGTAGAATAACGATTGTCGAATGGTTGCTGAGGCTACTGAACATTTGTTTTGTCGCGGGCGTGGTGCCGATTAAGTGGTGCATTGCCTGCATTGTCCCGCTGTATAAGGGCAAAGGAGGTGAAAATTAATGCTGCAACTCAAAAGTGATCAGTTCGTTGTGTGTGGTCGGTAAGTTGAATGGGAGAGTGCTGAGCAAATAGATTGGAGGACGTACGGATTGCGCAATTGGAGAGGAACAGTATAGTTTTAGGAGTGGTAGAGAGTGTGCCGATCAGATTATTGCAATGAGACAGGTCTATGGAAAGTACCTTGCTAAGGGAAAGGATGTGTTCTGGGCCTTCATGGATTTGGAAAAAGTCATACGACAGGATTGACAGGAGTATGCCGTGTCGTGGCTTGGAGCTGATGGAAGCGAATGGGCAGAGTTAGCACTTGAGCCAGTTGCTGTTTGCGGATGAGACGGTGCTGGTGGCGGATACAGAGGAGAAGCTATGTAGGTTAGTTAGTGTCTAAGTTTGTGTGAGTGTGCGAGAGGAGGAAGCTTCGAGTGATCGTGGGTTAAAGTGAAGTGTCCTCCTAAATGGAGAGTTGTTGGAAGAAGTTGAGTGTTTTAAGTATCTGGGCTCCCATGTGGAGAAGACTCAACTAGTGGAAACTGAGGTGAAGTCGCGAGTGAAGGAAGGGTGTAAAGTGTTGGATCTTTATGTGTTTGGAAGGTTGAATGTTGATTAATGAAGGTTAATTTACCCTTTTTTTGGTTACTCAAAAAGTTAATAGTGAATGAGCTTCAGTGAGCGATATCAATTCCAGTAAATTGGTGGTTTCACTTTCAAGGCACAATCTGACTCCAAGTTATGCTATCCTTTTCTACAAATGAGGTTGAGTATTATGGGCAAGCACCAATAAACAGACACAAGGACCAAAAGGCACAGGTATATCTTTTCTTGAATCTTATTCCCAATTTGACTGGGTTATGGCTGTCCAAGGATAATATGGAAGGGGAAAAGAAGATTTGATACGAAAGACTGCAGAAATCTTGTTGGCGTCAATAGATCCCAGAGGGAATTATCTTGGGGGAAACTTTTGTCCAGGTTCATATATCGGGCCAGAGTTTTAGATTCAGTCTTGCCTGAAGACGGGTGTCCTCATGGCCTCAGTAGCAGGGGGTGAAAAGCTGCACACAGAAAATAGTTGGCTAACAATGTGTGACAGGGAAGATAATCACATTCCATTCTGCCTGCCTCATACAGGCAGACAGATTGGGTGCATGTACTAAACAATGTTACATCACAAAAGAAACAGCATACCACTAAGGTGTAGCTACCAGGAACAAAAATAATGGAAGTCTTAAGCTCCCTAATGAATGATATTATTTAAAAGCTGTTAATATTCAAAAATGTTATTTACACTTTATAGGCACTATATAGCTATATATCTATACATAGGCATGGATCAAGGTCGGGTGCTACTCAGAATTAAAGATTGTTATCATGATAAATGATGATTGACCATCTTGGTATGGCATTTGGCAGAGGAATCCCCCATAGCTAGCTTTGTGCTTTCATAGTTACAATCTTGCATACAGGTATTTACAATAGTGTCTTGCTGTAGAAATCTGTAACTGTATTCTTTAGTCTGCTCTACACTGGGAATAGGACATATTAAACACTGTTATTCTCACCTGTCTTCTGTGGAGCAGTATACAAGGTAAGCCTATGGTTATCTAGCCTAGCTATTCTATCTATATGTTTGGCCAGGTCTTAAGGGAACACTTTACTCTGTGGCCACGGTATCACTTTCTTAATTTTGTTGCTATTTTGAAACTGCCACAAGAAACGACGATCTTCTGCGACCCGCCAAACGGAAGAGTGGAAAACCCCCGCTCAGCTTGTTGCCAGATTCATGTAAAAATATTTATCTGAATTTTTGTAAAAATATTTCACTGAATCTTGTAAAAATATTTCACTGAATCATTTATTCTATCTGATTCATGTTCCATGGCTTTTAGTGCATGGGTATACATATTTATTTAGCCAAAGAAAATATTTGTTGCACTGCCATTATGGTTGGAAGCTGTTTGTACTAGCTGAACGGAAATGTTGTTGCTACCTACAAAGATATGCAACAATGAGATCAAAATATGCGATTGTTTAATCGTAATAGTGCTTGTGATGCACGTTTAATGCGTTTAGTGTTATTAGGATAATTTAGGGTCAATTAAGGACCTCTACAGATCCACTGAAGAGCGTAATGAGCTGCAGGACGATGGGGATGGATGTCGTTGTCCCAACTGTGCTGTACGGAGCTGAGACTTGAGAGGTGAGAGCTGAGGAGAGAAGTAGGTTTAATGTTTTCGAGAAGAAATGTTTGAGGAGCATGGCTGGAGTGTTGCTGAGAGATAAGCCTTTGGTGAAGTTGGTAATTTATATATATTGATTATGGGCAAGTGCCTATTGACAAACCAAGTTGTTAATAGTAATTAGATTGTGCTTTCACTTTCAAGGCACAATCTGACTCCAAGTTATGCTATCCTTTTTTTACAAATGAGGTTGAGTATTATGGGCAAGCACCAAAAAACAGACACAAGAACAAGGACAAGGCGAAGGTACTTTCTCTTCAGTATTGATCCCAACTAAACTGAATGAAGACATCCAAAGGTAATATAGAAGGGGAAAAGAAGGGAGATAGGGAAGCCGGCAAGAAAATCTTGGTGGCGTTGTTAAATTCCGGTTATCTTTGGGGGACCTTTTTTTGGAATTTGATGAGATGCAGTCGAGAATTCGGTTTTCTTCTCGCCTGATGAGGTTCACGTACTATGGAGATAGTGTTCCCTTGTGTCCTTGGTTGCAGCAGGCTGAAAAGCTGCACATAAAATATTCTTGGTTAAAAAAAAGGGTGCCGAATGGGAGATAATCACATACCATTCTGCCTGCCTCATACAGGCAGACAGATTGGGTACATGTAATAAAACAAATTTGAATCCAATAAATAAATATCATACCACTAAGGGTGTAGCTACCAGGAATAAAAAAATGGAAGTCTTAAGCTCCATAATGCATGAATCTTACTAACCTTGACATTATGTTCATGTCCCAGAATATGCATTCTGGATGCATAATAATTAAAAGAGATGTCACCATCTAAAAAAAAAATAATATACTTTATATAGGCACTATATAGCTATTTATATCTATAAATAGGCATGGATCAAGGCCACTCAATAGGCCACTCAGATCCAAAAATTGCTATCATGTTAGCATAACACCAATTTGAAAATCCTACTATAGCCTTTGGCTGATAGCTAGCTGCTATGCCTTTGAATTCAGTTGAAATCTTGCATCCAAAAACATACCGCCCTAAACATATTGCTGAGAGACGGGATGGTCGTGGGCGGGGGGGTGGGGCCCGGTCATCATGACGCGGCAGGGGTAAACCAGTCACACTGTCGGGCCCTGCTGCCGACACTGACCTTGAACCGCACTCATGACCCGGAGGGTGTGTTGCGAGGTTTCCCGGCCGGACCCTTTTGCGCAAAAAAGCAAGGTGTGTGAGTGGGGGTGTATGAGAGTGTGAAGTGCACCTTGCCGTCGGCCACCGCCCTTGCTGGGGGATTGTGGCCGAGTGTCTGCATCTGTATGTCAGGTATTTTAATAGTTCGGGAGCTATAAACGAACATCCCTGAAAGTTATGAAGAATACCATGATAGAGATGTTGATGGAGGTCTAAGCTAGGTATTCAGTTCCTAAACGAGTTTGCAAATATAAGAGCATGTAGAGGTCCTTGATTGACCCTACATTATTTTTAATAACACTAAACGCATTATAGGTGCATCACAGGCCTATTACGATTAGGCAATCACATATTTTGATATTGTTGCATATCTCTGTAGGTAGTAAACAACACTTTGTTCAGCTAGCACAAACAGCTTACAATTATAGTTGCAGCGCAACAATAGGATTCAGAGAAATATTCTGACACAACTGGCAACAAGAGCAGCTCGCTTTGTTTATACACTCTTCCATTGGCGGGACGCATAGATGTGTGTGTGGTAGCGTGTCACTTATTTCCTGCATAAAAAGGTGTGACACAAGTTGCCCTAAAAGTTCTAGCATTCAGAACGAGGTTTAAAACCGTAGATAGGCATTCCTGACAACCA
>SDVV010003698.1:0-21028 GCA_016164225.1 Gammarus roeselii | reverse complement strand
ATATATTTATTTATAGTGTCCGCCTTATATTGTACGGAGTTCGTTGTCTTCAGGTTCTGACCTGGCAGGGGAGACTGCAGCAGCCTTCGCTGCGGCTGCCATTCTATTCCAAGTAGGTGGCCACAAGGATCATATTGCCATGGTCATGAATACATGAAGTGCAAAAAACGAAAATTCCAACAGATATTCTTCTGTAATTGTTGAAAGAATATCACACAAAATATGAACATGAAAATACGCCATCCATCATCGCCAGGGTTCTCCAATAATCTTTAGATGCAAGTGGGGTTAGCACCGTCCAATAACATAAAAAATACATTCTGGCCTAATAGAAAATAAATATAAATCAAACTCGTTTTTGAAAGCACACTGTGATATCGTCTCCCCCTCCCCCTCTTCATCCTCAGGAATCAGACCCCAGCTACTCTGCCGAACTGCTCACCGCATCCCGCACCCTGTTCGACTTCGCTGACCAGTACCGAGAACTCTATCACATCTCCATACCCAATGCGGAAGCCTTTTACAAGTATTGCGTGCCACAAAGAGTATTGGACCAAATAATGCATCAAGAGGCAGATGAATGTCAACTGTGAACAAAAATTAAACTAGATGAAGTTTTGCGTACGACACTGCGTACAAACCCTTGAAAACCAACTCCCCTATACATTTGGTCGTGCTGGGTATCTGCTATAAACGCCAAAAATGTGTTCTTTTTGTATTTGTTTCTGATATCCTCGCATGAAGATTGTACGTTTTTGAGTATGTATATACATGTAGCTGTTTCCTCTAGACCAAGAGAAGTTAAAGCCATATGAATATGCTTACTTGAAAACATACTATCTCCAAAACGGACTTCACTCTATTTTTGGCGCAGCTGAACATTAAGGCAGTGGTTTGCTCATCAATATGGCACCCTAAATACTTATCAGTGATTGGAAGGACATGTTTTCGGCTGTACGTTGGGGCTACATTGTAATGTTGAGGCAATTGTTATATTGCCAACGTCGAAATGTACAGAATTTAATGTATTAAGTTCACAAATATTTATCTTGTACGACGAGCAGGTCGGTGAATGGCTACGAAGACGAGATCGCGTGGGCGGCCACGTGGCTGTACAAGGCCACGGGAGAGCAGCAGTACGCAGACAGGGCCCTGGGCTTCTGGGAAGAGCTAGACATTGCAAGCAAAGGCGGGAGGCAGTTCAGCTTTGACGACAAATACATGGGCATACAGGCGAGCTGGGAACGGATGGATTCAACATGTTGAAATGTCAGCGATTTATTTATCAATTTGACTAAGCAGAGCGCTGCCCTCAGAAGACAGTCACACATTATAGGGTTCAAACTAACCCTTGCACAATTATTTTACATTTTAATTGTGGATGTTTGAAGGCCGGCCGACTTAAAATCGAACGCCTATCTTACGGGCAAACGTTAGGCGACGGTAACTCGCCCTTATCTTACGGGCGAACGTTGTTAGACGGGGACTCTCCCTTATCTTACGGGTGAACGTTGGGCGACGGTGACTCGCCCTTATCTTACGGGCGAACGTTGGGCGACGGGGACTCGTCCTTACTTTACGGGCGAACGTTGGGCGACAGTGAGTAGCCCTACATTTCATTACAGATCGACCACTCTTAAACCCAACCGCCCGCTGGCTAATATACTTGAAACACTTTAAGGTGGTGGTGGATGAGGGACACTATAAGGTGGTGGTGGCTGAGGGACACTATAAGGTGATGGTGGCTGAAAGACACTCAAAGGTGGTGGTGGCTGAAAGATACTCTAATGTGGTGGTGGCTGAGAGACAATCTAAGCTGGTGGTGGCCGAGAGACACTCTAAGGTGGTGGTGGCTGACAGACACTCTAAGGTGGTGTGGCTGAGGGACACTCTAAGGTGGTGGTGGTTAGGGAACACTCTGTGGTGGTGGTGGTTAGGGAACACTCTGTGGTGGTGGTGGTGGCTGAGGTACACTCTAAGGTGATGGGAGCCGACAGACATTCTAATGTGGTGGTTGCTGAGAGACACTCTGAGGTGGTGGTGGCTGAGGGACACTCTAAGGTGGTGGTGGCTGAGAGTCACTCTAATGTGGTGGTGGCTGAAAGGCACTCTAAGGTGGTGGTGGCTGAGAGACACTCTAAGGTGGTAGTGGCTGAGGGACACTCTAAGGTGATGGTGGCTGAGAGACACTCTAATGTGGTGGTGGCTGAGAAACACTAATGTGATGGTGGCTGAGAGACACTCTAAGGTGGCGGGGGCTGAGGGATTCGATTTGTCGACGGAGGCTGCAATAACCGAATGAAAATTTTGTGCGAATAAAGTCATAAGCCTTGACACTTGAATCCTATGAGTTAAACTCGAAAAGACTGAACAACGCCTGCCCACAGAAAATAACGTCGGGAAGTAGATACAACCATTTTAACAGATATTGTAGCACCGGAGCTCGAACGCCATTGGTACGGGGAACAGAAGGCATTCATAATGAGCTGACGACCTTAACGCAGGTACGTACTGTGTACTAGCCCCCACATTGGGGTGAGTGGATGATTATTCATTTATAGATCATTTACACTTTATTTTAGTATTTAGTATTTATTCTTTCTTGGGCTCAATTATTTATCTTTGCCCTTTTTTCATGACGATGCATTTTGCATTGTTTATTATTTAGCGAGGTTGGTTGCGACAAGGTGACCCCCTGGGAGTACTCGTGGGACCCCCCTGACTCGGGTACCAGTGGTTTCGGGAACCCGGGCCACTTGGAAGACCAGGAGGATTTGGGGGGACCCACTTGAACTCTTCTGGGTCCCTTTGGGACACCCTTGAGACACTTTGGGACCCTCTTGAGAAACTGTGGGACCCTCTTGAGGCCCCTCTAAATCCTGGGACCTCTGCTCCTCCTCCCCACGCTGTAAAACCGATACATCATAGGAATGTAAATAAGTGGAGTGCTTGAGTAGAGTAATTAGTTATTACAGTCCACAGCATTGCTGACACTGTGGGGAAGAGCCGCGTCGAGGCTGGTCGTGGTGCGGCTAAATCAGTCGAAACTTGTTAAGGCAAGTCGAGTTGGGTGCGACGAGCCGAGACTGGCCGAAATGATTCGAGACAAGCCGAGATGAGCTGAGACGAGGGGACTCGAGGGACCCGGGGAGCTCGGGGGACTGAGGAACATGGGTTACCCTCCGGGGCTCATCGGGCTCTTTTGGGACCCAAGGGACCTCTGCCTCCCCCACACCGCTCCTACCCTAAAATGTTTGAGTAGAAAAATTAGTTATTACAGTCCACAGGATACAGGCGCAGAGGGGGAGAGCCGCGTCAAGGCTGGTCGAAGTGCGTCGAGATCAGTCGAAACATGTCAAGACAAGTCGAGTTGGCGCGACGAGTTGAGACTGGCCGAAATGAGTCGACACAAGCCTAGATGAGATGAGACGAAGGGACTCGAGGAACCCGGAGAGCTCAGGGGACTCGGGGCGATTGGGTTACCGTCCGGGACCCATCGGGCTCTTTTGGAACCCGTGGGACCTCTGCCCCCCCACCTTATCCCCCTAAACAATAAGTGTTATTACAATAATCTGAGCAGCTTTTTAGCCCATGATGAACCTGCCCTTTCTTCTTTGCGAGCCACAATTTAGTCATCTTGAACAATGCAAATGTATTTGTGCGAGAGTTCATGTTCGTGATTGTGTGAATAAGTGTTTTTTTAGTCTGTGCTTGCTCACGCGTGCACGGACCATTTGTAATTTCTGTGGTTGACGTGGGCCGTGAACCTATAAACCTTGTGATGCGTTGCGGTTAGAGTTGATCTAATCCGTACCAATTTCGACGATACTATCTGTGCGCACTGGCTCGCGTACATATTACTTTTAAGGTTTTTAGGGGTTGGAGGCAGGGATTCGTTTCGTCTGAGTCTTTAATTTACCTGAATTTATTAATAATACTCTAACCGAACTGGACCGCGTAGCTGTAAACATTATGTTACGTTGCTGACGGAGCTTACTTTGTCCGTGTAGCCGTAAACCTTGTACCAATCTCGACGATGCTACCTGTGCGCACTGGCGTGCATACATATCACTCCTGAAGTTCTAAATGATTAAAAGCGGAGATCCGTTTCGTCTAAAGGTTTCTCTTGTGCGCACCAGCGTGCGTCTGACACGATTGAAATTTTCAAAATGTTCTAACTTTGACAACGTTGCTTTTTCTCGCACACCGAGTTGTGCGAGCCTACTGGAATTTATGATGGTCGAGCCCTACGGGAGAGCCTGTTATGACTCACGTTGAGGCTCCGGTGGAAGTGAGCCTTAAATCAAAGCCCCTCTTCCAGCATCTCTCACAACCATCCTCTGCCCCCCCCTCAGTTTTTCATACTCTCTTCACCACTTTCTTGGTTATTTTCTTTCGCTCATCTAACACTGACAAAGTGTTCCTACCTCAGGTGCTGTTCTCCGAGCTGTTCGGCGACCCACTTTACCTGGACTCTGTCGGGACAGCCATGAAATCTGTTCGTGCCCAGCCTCACACCCCAGGGGGGATGGTCTACACCACCCAGTGGGGCTCACTGGTGCAGGCCATGAACGTTGCCTTTATAGCCTTCAAGGTACCACTGTACAGTTCTCGAGACTAAGACAGGCTCCATAATTAGAAGTGACTGTTAATAATAATTGCAGTACACTCCAATATATAATTGCACAGCCTTTCGATTAAAAAAGCAAATTGTAAATTCAAAAAGGTTAGTTTTCTTGGCCGTTTGATAAAAACATCTCGATTGATAAACTAATAGTGTTGATCACAATAATACATCTCCACACGGTAACAAACAATAATGCATCAAAACACTCTAAACATCAAAGGATTACTCAGACCTTTGAGCTTCGTCTGCCTCTAACATGCGCTTCGGTTAGTTCAATGGGGTTCTCTCCAACTGGTTACTTAACAACCATTATTGTTCTAAGATGCCGGACAGCATTGTCAAAGGGGATTCTTTAATTCCATTATCAGCTGAATTGATGCACTTTAATTCCATTATCAGCTGAATAGATGTGGACGTTAGGGTTATATATTGACATTCGTTTACCCTCACCGTCTCCAGGCCGCTGATCTGGGCATCGACTCCGAAGTCAACCGGGCCTGGGGGCAGCAACAGGTCAACTATGCACTAGGGTCATCTGGCCGCTCCTTCATGGTGGGCTTCGGTGTCAACCCTCCTCAGCGGCCTCACCACAGGGCGAGGTAACAGGATTTGTAGGAGAAGTGTACGAGGTCAGCCATACCATATCATCAACCTCAGCCTAATGGCCGGAGCGAGGTGTCAGGATTAGCATTAATGTAGTACTTTAGGTTACTCTCTCACCACAGGGCGAGGTACTGGGATTTGTAATGAAGTAGCATTTTACGTTACTTGGTATGTTACTCTGGTATTACTGACATGTATGATCGAAGTATCTTCTTCCACCGTCTACAATAATCAACAAATGTGTAAGCACATGCAGTCCATTATAATATATTGCCTTGAATGATAATTTCACGACAGCAAACAGTCCATAACACGTTTAAACTTATGCTTTGGGCAGTAAGCAGTGACAGCTGCGAGCGCTCGTTACAGAAGATGGAAGACGCCTCTAAATCTGGGCTGGGGAGGGGGTGAGTTTTTCTCATTGCAGACCACACACTCAACAACAAGATCATGGTTTGCATGCATATAACTGTTAGAAAAATAGAATTTGTCGTTTGTTTACAAGTGTTGACAAGTGTAGGAAGACAACAACAGGCCTATTGGTCAAACTAGGTTACCTCTTCTAGCAAATTCTGAAGTGGAACGTCTAAGAGAGCTTCATGTGCCATTTCTGTTTTTATGACATCAAGAAAGGGAACGGTTTAGCTATTTATCGGCGATTTATGTAGAACTTATCGAGCCAAAACTCAAACATTTCGATCGTATTCCTGTTTACAACCTCCGCTGGAAGTTTGTTCCATTCTTCGACAACTCTTTACGTGAAAAAATTGTGCGTGATGTCGAGTGAAAAACTTTTCCCAACGATTTTGTATCCATTGTTCCTAGTCATTCCTTTCGAATCTAGAGTGAAAAAGCTCGTTCGGTCAACGTTTTCTTTACCCTTCATATTCTTCCACACTTCAATTATGTCGCCTCTGACTCGACGCTTCTTTAGCGAATAAAGATTGATTTCGCGTCGCCTGTCTTCATACGATTCATTTCACCGCGAAGGGATGAGTTTGGTAGCTCTGCGTCGAACCTTCTCTAATTTAATAACGTATTTTCTAAGATATGGAGACCAGAATTGAACGGAATACTCGAGATGCGGTCTAACAACTGCATTGTATATCTTAACTATACTGTCTTTGTTTTTGTACGAGATAGAGCGGGATATCTTACCTAGCATTTTGTTGGCTTTCTTGGCGGCATCGTTACATTGCTTGCTGCTTTTTAAGTCGTTACTAATGATGACACCTAAATCTCTCTCTTCGGTGACAGGAATAAGTTTCTTTCTGGACATTGAATATTCGTGTTTGAGGTTATGAGGACTTATGTGCATAACTTTACATTTGTCAACATTAAATTTCATTAATCACTTTTCTGACCAATCAATAATTTTGTTCAAGTCTAGTTAGATCTGCAGAGACTCTAGTTCAGTTTGTACTCTTCCTCCTATCTTAGTGTCGTCTGCAAACTTGCTAATGTTTGAGAGGACGTTGATATCGAAATCGTTCTTGACCTAACATGGATTCTTGTGGCACGCCGCTTGTGACATTACCCCAGGGGGAGGAAGCTCCGTAAAGTACAACTAGCTGCCGTCTGTCCGTAAGCCAACATTTTATCCAGTTGTTAAGCTCGCCTCAAAACTGATGCTGTGCAATTTACTAACTAGGCACTTGTGGGGGACTTAATAAAATGCCTTTTGAAATTCAAAGTAAATTATATCGATTGAAGATTTTATGTCGTGGATTTCTATTATATTTTTGAAAAAAGTAGCAGGTTCGTAAGACAGGAACGGTTATGTCTAGAGCTATGCTGAGAGTCACCAATCAGTTTGTTTGATTTTAAAAATTCTGTAATTTTATCCGTTATCAAACTTTCCATCAATTTGCCAGTGACTGAGGTAAGACTTATTGGACGGTAATTGCCGGGACTCATTTTGTCCCCTTTTTTAAAAATTGGGGTAACATTGGCATCATTCCATTTCGAGAGGCAGGTGCTATTTGTGAGAGATTGGGTGAAAATTTTTGATGAATGCTCGGCGATTTCGTTTCTAGTCTCTTATAGAATTCTGGGATGAACTTGGTCTGGACCTAGAGATTTTGTGACTTTCAGTTTATCTATATATTTAATAACTTCGGCGGGTAAAAAGTTCACTGTGGTGAGGTCTTCAATCCATCTTTCCGCAATGATATCCTCAGGATTAGGATTATCCTGATTCTCTGACGTATAAACAGAACAAAAGTATTCATTAGGTAGGACACTTAATTTAATGTCGTCGGTAGATAATTCAGCAACATCGTTCTCGAGATGACCAATTACAGATCTTGATTCTTTTTTGCTTGAAATATAACTAAAAATTTGTTTCGAATTAGTTTTGGCATTGACGGCAATTTTTTTTTCATAATACTTCTTTTTACGTTTCTGGACCCTCTTTAGATCTCTCCTGCTGATTTTGTATTCATTTTTTGCTATGTCGTCTTGTGGATGTTTCTGTTTTATCGAATGCTCTGCTTTCTTTCGTGACTGAAGACGCTGCAATTCTCCTTTCCAGTACTTAGGCTGATTGGCTGTTGTTCGGCTATTTTTACGCGGGATATGCTCATATTCGATATTTTCAAGTGCAGTCAAGGAATTGTTAAGCGATTGATTGACATCTTGTCCGAGGGTTATATCTGCTGACGCCATTAACTCTCTTAAGCCATCGAAATTGGCTAATCAAAAGTTAGGGACATTTTTGCAGTTTGTTGGCGTTTTCAACTCGAGATCTATCAAAAACCTTATAGAGTTGTGGTCGCTTGTTCCCAGTGGTTCGCCCACTTCGACGTTCGTGACATAAGAGTCGCTTGCACAAAATAGGAGATCAAGAATATTGCTACCTCTTGTAGGTGTCTTCACCATTTGGGTCATGAACTTATCGCCAGCAAAATTAATCAGACGTTGACCAGTGACAGTGCATTCGTTAGTTTCCCAATCAATGTCGAGGACGTTGAAGTCTCCAAGCACTATACTGTGTTGTGTTGAGACGACATCGATGTCATCGATGTCATC
Organism: Gammarus roeselii; assembly: GCA_016164225.1. Taxonomy (NCBI): domain Eukaryota; kingdom Metazoa; phylum Arthropoda; class Malacostraca; order Amphipoda; family Gammaridae; genus Gammarus; species Gammarus roeselii. The sequence goes on along the minus strand of SDVV010003698.1, from coordinate 12,768 downwards.
TGCAACCTTGCTTTTTGGGGGTCAATAGACGAGGGTGATTTGACATTTTATATGATTACCGACTACTTGGATTGATACTATGCCGTGTCTGCTGTCAGGAATAGTGACTTCGAATATTTCCAGAGTGTTTTTCATGAGAAACATCACTCTTCCGCCCTGTCGGCCTTGTCTATCTTTGTGAAATAGTGAGTAACCGGGAAGAGTAAATTCGCTTGAATGATGCCTGGTGCTCAATTTCGTCCACGATTCTGTGATTGCTATTATGTCGATACATTCATTCATTGCAAGGATACCTAGTTCGTCGATTTTGTCTCGTAGACTTCTAGCGTGTTCACATAGTAACATTTGAGAGTACCGTTAGTCACATTAATTTGATTTTTCTGACTCAATCTTCTTTTATTATGAGACCTTGTGTTGGAGCCAAGACTTTCGTTTTCAGTTAGTCGGGTTGAAAGCGGCGCGGTGACTATGGCCTTAAACTCGGACTGGACTAATGACAGGAACTTTTTTGCTAGGACCTGCGGTAAGGTTTTGATGGGCTCTTGTATTAGTTGTAAATTTAGTGTTGAAACGGGTGGAGGCCGTTGGGTCATCTCGTCGGGTACTGCGGGCGGAGTTGAGGGTATGATATCGAGTAAGTTTTTGACTTATTTTCGGTGACAAGACCAGCGCATATGTTTTTAAGGATGTTTTCGATGACATCAAGTCCATACGTGTTTATGCGAGCCTTGTTGGTAATTATATTAAAGTTATAAGACTTTGGGTCAATCATCGTTTCCCAATGATCAGAGAAAAGGATTTTCTGTGCTTTGCAGAAAGTTGCTAGGCGATTGTTAAGAAAGATCATCCTGCCTAACTTGTATCGGCTTTGGTTCGGATGAGGCAAGATGCCAGTGACGTGTATGTTCTCGTGTGAACCATTGGCATTTTTTTACATGGTTTTGTACCTTTTCCATGTCGATTTTGTCTGTGACACGTCTCTAGCTCCGACTTGAATAATATTTCATTTAGAAAAAGACATTTTTTCCTCAACGGTTATGTCTTCAATTTCGTATATTTTTAAGTCTGTTTTGCCGAGCATTTTTAGTTTAATTCTCCCTTTTCGCTGATTTGATTTGAAGGAGGTGACTTTGTAATCACCAATCACTGAAATTTCCTCTGTATTCTGAGAGTCCATTTCATCGGGCAATACGCCAAAACGGTTACGTATGTCGGGTCTTATGTGGTCAGATAGTGGCCGAACGTGTAGTGCATTGACACAGCATGACTGCCTCTTGCCTAGTAACGTAGTGTACGATGGTTCGCTATCTTTGAATGAATTTCCAGTCGATTTGGTGCTGTTATTGGTCTCTTCGTCTGAAGCTGTAAGCTTCTTGGCTAATTCAGAGTCTAGGTGCACTTGAAGTTCTTTCACTTGATTTATGGTGGCCTCAGCAGTTTCTTTGACGTTTGCTAGTTCGCTGTTCATCAGATCATTGAATTCGTGGAACTGTTTCAACACGTTTTCCAATTTTGATTCAATAGCTAGCCGCTGGGTGCTAGTGTTGATTGTCGTTGTGTTGGACACGTCATTGAAGGCATGACTGAATTGTGCTTTCAGTGGTTTCATTTCCTCTGGCTGTTGCTTAATTTCCTCTGCCTGTTGACATAGTTTGCAGCGCGCTGCCTTGCAATCCCCATATGAGGGACTGTTGCGCAATTTTCTGGCAGAGTTGGAAGAACTATCGCAAACCATTAGTTCGGGGGCGTGCAAGATGTGGCAAATGCCAGATTCTAGCTTAGCCTTTCCATCATAGACCCGTAAAAAATTTACCGGTGGGAAAATGGGCCGTTTTCTTGAGTTCTTTTTTCGTGGTTTCTTGTAGATAGCAGACATGAATGTACTAACTATAATTAGATGCGGGTCGTGACGATTATATCGACGATTCGAAAACGGAATTCAAACGTAATTAATACATACGGGTTATGACGATTTTATTGACGATTCGAAAACGGTATTAAAACAGATTTAATCCAAATGCGAGTGAGTTGAATGCGCGTTATCTTCGGACGCCCATTATCTCAGAGTTACTTCCTTTGCGTGTTTGAGTTGAATGCAAATCTGAACTAATGCGTAGCTGCTCTCTCTTGCTTTTTGATGTTGTGGGAACAATTGCATGATTTTGGGCATCAGCCTCGTACCAGACATGACCGACGGGTATCAGAAGATGATGGATAAATTAATTAAATATCAGTCAATGGAGTGTTATGAAATCAAAGCACGATTCTAGGGTGTAGGGTGTAAAGTGCCACTGCCTACAATAATTTTTATGAGTATGTACCACCTACAATATGAGCATGAACCACTTACACGATACAATGCTATGATACTACCTGGTACAAGTTACTTCTGATTTTGTTACGCAGAGCAGGCCAGATTTAACAGTGTTGAAAATCGGAATAACATCTTAGAATACTGTTTTAGACAGACAGGTGATACATGCACAGCTAAAATATGAGATAAACGAACTAGAGCGGCATCCTAACTTGTGCTGCACCCTAACAGAGGTATCCTAACAGTGCGGAAATACGTTTTCAAATTATAATTATGCAGTGACAATACCAGTTGCATTTTGATGTTCACATTCCGTATACCCATACACTCGATAACATTGATAAAGTACAAACTAGTATTAAGCTGAAATAAAGATAACATTTGCAAACATAGAAATCGAGCTAATAGAACACCAATAACACTGGTTTTCACACTGTGGAAATAGTTTATTTCCAGATGTTAGTCAAACAGAGTAGGTCACTTGTGAATTAGTTCCTGTTCATTACAATATCATTAAAATATCAACACAGGAGATTTGTGTTATACACACACAGGGTTTGTGTTGGGTGTGGCTTACAATAAGAAAAGTTTCACGACCGCTGCCCAAGTTTGGAGGCCTCTTTCACCCTCTGCATACTACATGAACTTAATAACTTAATATAAGGGCAATAACATCGCCATTGGAACATTGATTTCAAGTCAGAATTACTCCAAAGACATCTAAAAATATTCATTTCACAATCGGATCAAAATTGTAGATTGAAGTTTAAGAAATTAAATTTGATCTGGTCTTTATCCGAATAATCTCTTTTTATCCCGTTATAAATGAGATTATTCACAAAACCTTATCTAGCTAGGAAAAAGTGTTCTTAAAAAGCCATTGAACATCAAACGACGCTCGGTGAGTGGCCGTCTATTTACAGCCCTGCCTCTCATAACAATCAGCCAGGTGTAATCCATTGTGAGAGAAATCAGCCAGGTGTAATCCATTGTCAGAGAAATCAGCCAGGTGTAATCCTTTGTGAGAGAAATCAGCCAGGTGTAATCCATTGTGAGAGAAATCAGCCAGGTGTAATCCATTGTCAGAGAAATCAGCCAGGTGTAATCCATTGTGAGAGTAATCAGCCAGGTGTAATCCATTGTGAGAGAAATCAGCCAGACGTAATAAATTGTGAGAGAAATCAGCCAGGTGCAATCCATTGTGAGAAAAACAATTCAGGTGTTATCCATTGTGAGAGAAATCATTCAGGTGTAATCCGTTGTGAGCGAAAACAGTCAGGTATAATCCATTGTGAGAGAAATCAGTCAGGTATAATCCATTGTGAGCGAAATCAGTTAGTAGCTTACTGTCTAACTTTAAAATACCCAAATAAATAATTATTAACGTAATTTTAGGACGCTTTTTTCTTTTTGCTTCAGGTTTAAGTTAACATTATCAGTTAAGAAAAGCTTGGACGCTTCCACTCGGACACATTGCGTCGTTCGCCTACTGGAGTTGAGTCACTTCTTTTATCATTCAATCTTCGAACTCATATATGAGATCATACCCCGGCGGAAGAAATAAAAAACGTTTTTTTTATCGCAGCTCATGTCCTGACCCGCCCGAGCCCTGCGATGACGGGTGGGCGCTGAACCAAGACGGTCCTAACCCGCAGGTGCTCTACGGGGGTCTGGTGGGAGGACCCGATGGAGTGAGTCAGTGTTCTGTGCACGGCATACTTTTTGGACCGTCTCTTCGTTACTTTTTTCCAAATGTATTCTATATATTCAGCTTCTCGTTGGGTAACCAGCCATTGCAGATTAACAAATACACAAACACTTTGACAAACATGACAGGGTTCGCCGCTTCCTTTTCTTTGTTAACCCGAATTCGTGAACAGGGATCTACAATGCCTGTGCATTATACTAAGATGCACATAAATCTAACTTAACGTAATAGTGAAATCTTACTCAATAGAATATTGTAAATCGAACTTAACAGAACATTTAAATTTTTTATATGTTGTTTGATGGTATCGTAAAATAACATTAATCGCCGCTTACTCTATAAGTTAAGAAAGGGTCCTGGTAATGTGCACACAAGTACTATCTGCCGTTTAGATTTTAGAATGAATATCACCAACGTCATCTCATAGAGATATTGTGCAATACAAGCCTTGACCAGCGTTTCCATGTTCAGGACGACGGTTTCGTAGACGACCGCAACGACTACGTCCACAACGAGGTGTCGCTTCTGCACAACTGCGGAATCACCGCGGCCCTCGCGGCGGTGGTATCTCTCTCGTGATGGATGGAGGGCACCATTACTCTCCACGTCTACAACAACTCCTGCGACGTAATGCCTCTTTTCATGCCTCAATCGAGATAACTTGTCATGCCTCTTTCCCACACATTTCGCTCCGGTCAGGGAAAACTCTTCAGTTGCATTTTGGTATTGGCTCCCCACTGGTTTCTTCAGAAGCATTTGCAACACCGCTCTCCCGAGAACAGGGCGCTTTCAAATAGACGGGATGTAGCCCATCTTCTCGACCCATCGACCAGTCCATCGCTGCCAGGAATTAACAGTCTCCCGATCGACAACCCGCAACCAGCAGCGTCTGGCAAGATAAACTCACCGACGAATGCAGCAAAAGCAAACATAGGTAATTGCTGGCCATTCATTCTCACTCTTTCGAGCACGTGTGTCAAAATCAACCCTACCAGATAGTTCAATTCAATAACAATCACCCCATACTTCACCGATATTACATCGGTTTCGTGTAAGCCATCCACTCCCATCGCCCTCAATGTTCATGACCCAATTTCACTGTCCAAGTTATAACATAAACCCGATTCAACTACCCGCACGAGCTTACCCTCAAATTTCCACCTACACCGTTGAAATACCTTTGAAATCTTCATCGAGCAACTCTACCGCTCATGGGTCTCACTCCCTCAACTTCCTTCGTCTCTAACATCTTGGACTATTAACTTAGTTGTAATTCCTTACCTCCCAATACCACCTTTCTTCATTAACCCACCTGTACCACCTTTCTTCAAATACCTCCCCCACCGCCGCAATTTGGCAGCGCCTAAGCATCATCCCAATGCCGAATCCCAACATACCTAGCCATTTTGAGTCCTGTTGCAGGCCTATCTTCTTCCTCAACCATGCTACTAAAGCCTGTGACGTCTAATCGTTCCCTCACTATCCCTTCAATTCCCCCTCTGGTAAGCCTCTTCGGCTCTCCTTCTGTTGGTTACGGACATGACGTGAGGCTTAAGAGGAATGGAATCGCACCACCAATTTCAGAGCTCTCGAGAACTGTGGACTACGCTCTTCTTCTTGACCTGATTGATCGACCCCCCCCCCTCTTGGCACAACAACACTGGCTTGCTCGTCCGCTCCTTTTCACGCCCTTGACCGTTTCTCAAAATCACCAAGTTGGGTTTTACCCATGCAGAATCTATTGTCTATACGCTGCCAACTCCATTAATGCAATCTCAGACTCCTTTTCTCTCTCTATAACTCACTAACACTCATCTCCCAGAAATGTGCGGCTGCTCCACCCGTTAGAAATTTTATCCATCGCCCAAGATAAATCTCGCGCACCCACAGATTGCTACAGGATTGATGGCCATGGAAATGATATGTTGGTAACATGGTGAGGTTGGTGGACCTCACCATGTTAAAACCATATCATTTCCCTGCCCATCAACTTAGAAAATTCCATAAGTTACACATACATATTTCACTTTGACTCTACATACCTTAATCGCCAACGCTGCAGTCAGGGCCCACGTCATGAAGGCCCTTGCGGCAACGGGCCTAGGGCACTCAAAGGAAACCTGCTAACACCGTTGTAAAGCTTGTCAAGTCGTTTGGTACGCGCCCGCATTTGAATTTCCAATGCTGCCTTGTCGTCTTGCTTAAAATTCAGTTATGTGCTGATCCACAGCCGCGCAGGCGCTCACCACATGTTAGTCTTCGACCAACTCCAATCAAAATCCTATGAACTCACAGTTAACGACCACCTCCTGTCAACCTCTGACCTCACAGTTAACGACCACCTCTAGTCAAAATCCTCTGAACTTACAATTCACGACCACCTCCAGTCAACCTCAAAACTCACAGTTCACGACCACCTCCAATTAACCTTTGGTTTCACAGTTCACGACCACCTCCAGTCAACTTCTGAACTCACAGTTCACGGCCACCTTCAGTCAACCTATAACCTCACAGTTCACGACCAATTCCCTCCCATTGCTCGCAGCTCCTCTCCAGCGCCCTCCAACTAAACAATCCATGTTCCCGCATCGCATTCCCTGCATACGGTATCAGGTCCAAAAGAAAACACCCTCCCATCTCGTCAGCCCAAACCTCCAGGGTGATGCCATTCCGCCCAATGCCCCTCAAACAATGTTGAAACATCCTTCGAACACTGCCGGACACCGTGGTTAGGGCCTCCCAGGCTTCAACAGTTAGGCCAGGATTGATCATGTACGAACGCACAAATCACACAGCTACATTTCTTCTTTACCTCCAGCTTGTCTCAGCTTGCATTTCTGAATGCAATGCCAATAACTAGGTTCGAGTCAGCTGTAAAATAAATATTTGTGTACAGTTATTTACAAATCCGAATTATATCTTGGGCTGTATCTACATTTTTATTCTTCACAGCAATATATTATTTTGTGAGGAGCTGAGATTTGAAGAGATCTGTAAAAAAAAATATTAATTCGCTCAGAGTACTATTACTATGTGCATGAAATTTTAAAATTTAGTCAGCAATAAATTGTGCACATTTTTTTACGTGAATTTTCCATGCTGGATCATTGCTAAGTAGTCTTATGTTTTAGGAGGGATATGATAACACGTCTGGGCCTCAGGCCGGTCATGGGAAATATTTCTATCAATATCGTGACCTTCCATCTCCATCATTATTCTGTCCCACCAGTATTTTAATGGAGTACCTCCTTACACCTCACTAGTACTTAGGCATCTAGGAGAGGATTAGTAAAGTGAATAATTCACTCTTGTATGCTTCATCGGCACTTCTTCTCTTGCTCGTTCCTTAAGGCAGTCAACATCCTGTGCAGTAAATACTTAGCTAGCACTCGTCCATCCGGGACTACCAGAAAGCGACTTAGGTGTCATCATTAGCAACAACTTAAAAACCAGCAAGCAACGTAACGATACTGCCAAAAAGGTAATAAAATGCTAGGTATGATGTCCCGCACTTTCTCGTACAAAAACGGTCACAGTATGCGTTAGTTATACAATGCATTTCTTAGACCCCATCTCGAATACTTCGTTCAATTCTGGTCTCCATATCTTAGAAAATACGTTATTAAATTAGAAAAGGTTCAACGTAGAACTACCAAACTTATCCCTTCGCTGCGCTATAAATCGTACAAAGACAGGCTACGCGAACTCAATCTCTTTTCACTTGAGAAGCGTCGAGTCAGAGTTGACATGATCGAAGTGTGGAGGATTATGAAGGGTAAGGAAATCATTGACCCAGCGAGCCTTTTCACTCGAGATGCGAGCGGAGTGACAAGGAATAATAGATACAGAATCGTTGGGAAGCGTTTCTGACTCGACATCACGCGCAATTTCTTCACGTATAGAGTTGTCAAAAAATGGAACAAACTTCCAGCGGAGGCTGCAAGCTGCAACACAATCGAAACGTTTTAAGTCACGGCTCGAAACGTTCTACGTACATCGATGTTAAATAGCTAAATCGTACAATTTTTTGTTGTTTGAGTAAACAGAAATGTGTCATGAAGCGCTCTTAGACGTTCTAGCTCAGAACTCATCCTCTTGCTATCAAAAGGCGGCCCAAATTTTGGCCAAAAGGCATGTCGTTGTCTTCTTACACTTGTAAACTCTTGTGAGCCAGCAAAGTAATATTACACTTCAGTGAGTTACAGTAGATTGGGTAGCAGTAGATCGTTTCGAGGTGCACTTTAGCATCCGTTGCGCAGGAATTGAATGTCTTTTTAAACCGATTGACAACAAAATTTCATTTCCAAATTTGTTTGAAGATATCAGAATTATTATAAACGGTTGTTTGTTAATGAATAACCTAAGTTAGGGTTGCAGTCCGCATGATATTTATTGCCTTGTTATTTCAGAACCGGAACCACTGTATGATGCGCGGTTATACTTATCAACTTACACACATACTACACACATACTATACACATACAGCACACATACAGCACACATACTGCACACATACTACACACATATTACACACATCCTCCACATATACTACACACATACTACGCACATATTACGCACATATGTAACTTACACACATATCGACTAGCATGTTCAATATCTAGTCTTGCGGGTTCAGCTGTAATTATTAACCACCCCACAAAACATGATTTCATAAGAGAAATATGTTACACAATATCTGCCAAATATTCGTCGCTGAAGAATGTCCAACAGCTGCCACTGTTAGGACTCGGTCTATCAACTCTAGGAACCCCTTTTTTTAGCAATGAACTGACAAGTGCCCTCCATTCTATGTTCCTCAGTGCTAAGCCGTTCACAAAGTTCACTCATCTATCCCGTGTTGTTCAGGAAAAAGCGGTTCAAAATGCCATGTATCTATTCCATGTTTCCCAGGATGAAGCGGTTCAAAAAGTTAATTTATCTATCCTAAGTTATTCTGGGTTAAACAATTCAATCATTTATCAGATAAACTTGAATCTCCAACAAAATTTGTGTTGCATTGAGTCATGAACATTAGAACAAAGGGTTCGCAAAACTGAGGCATGCGTTCCAAGGAAATAACAAAAAAAAGGGCGGCAAATCATTTTTAACTGTCAAGAAACATTAACCAGTGGGATTATTCAATTATTATTGATGATGTGGTCGTCACTGATCCACAATCGATTTGATATGCTTTCAATAATTATGTCAATAGATCACCTGGTACCATAAGTGAATCTATTGTTTGCAACACAAAATAGCAGTAGCACTGGCTGGGATAACATCCCAACCAATGGAATCAAATCCTCGAGATTATTCCACCTCACTTGGCCCAACTCATCAAAAAGTTACGCCAGGAAGGAATTTTTCCCCGTGCGTTGAATTAGTTCAACTTATAGAAATAGTAGCAAAAGTATGACCCAATGTCATTCCTGCCCGTCATAAGCCAAGTTTCGAAAATAGTATTTTATACAATAGATTATACAACACTTTGAATCAAACAACATACCTAGCCAAAATCAACGTGGCTTCCAGAATTTCAAAGATACGGCAATTCTTTACTAACATGCATTAGGGATATTACTGATGAGCTTGATTGTTGGAAAAGTTCCTCTGGACACATTTATGGACCTCAGTCAAGTTTTCGATCGTATAAATGATGATATGCTGGTAGTGAAATTAGAGCATTATGGAGATAGACCCGTTGACAAAAGTTGGTTAAATCTGCAATGCCAATTATGACTTCCGACTTGAGAAGAGGTAGAGAGCGTACAAGAGAATCAATTATTAACTTTTGATCACAAATTTTCTCTGTTTTAGAACGCCCTCTTGTGATGGCATCTATCACCTCTCTTTAATTATATCTTATGAGAACTTTCCACCCTACTTTTGAGGAGAAAGATTTGATTTTGATTTGATTTGGGCCTCATTTCCACCGGAGCCTTAACGCGAGTTATCGTACGCTCCCCCATAGGCTACGAAGATCCGTCAATTTTGGTAGGTTTGCACACCTTCGTGTGCGAGGTCAAGTAGGAGCTTCAACTGCGGAATACAAGCAGGCAACTGCCTTCAGAAGCAGAGAGGATTTAACCGCGGATGGCTGTATACAATTTCATATAGTCCAGTATGTTTTATTGAGGAATTTAGTTTTTTCCGTTAGGTTAGGTCAGTGAACAAGCTTTGTAAGTAGCACAGAAGGCTCAAGAAGGCTCGTCAGGCTGCTTGAGCAGTAAGACGGGTTTACACTTAGAAACAGTTGTTTTGTGAGCTAAGGCCATCAAGAGTTATCAGTCCATGCGATATGATCTTGTATAAAGTGCAAAGACTTCTGCTCAGTCTGCTTTTATCGGCGATTTCTCTCCTTAATCAAAGCACATTTTCAAAGCACATTTCAAAAATGTCCTTTGTATAAAGATAAAAATATCGTAATCGCCATAAGGCCGAATGACGTGCTGCTTTAATCAACATATAGCAATACAAATAACTTTTATCAAAGTATCTTTTACAGACCATACTTGATGACTATTGTTTTCCTAGTGAAAATTACTCGAACCTTGCCACGCAGGAACTCGAGGGTTTCGTCGGTCCACTCGCATGCTGCATTTGATACACGTAAGTCCTGAGAAAACATCGACCCTAGTATGCAGGTACTACTGACGTCTAATCTAGCAGACATTTATTTACTGCGGTTAACTAGATATATGAAGTTTGTCGAGGATTAGGCACTGTATCACAATACCAATACATATACTATATATGAGGTAGCCAAACTACGATTTTTATGTCTGAGTCTCCTTACGAGTGTACTAACAACATGTACTTGCGTAACTCTTTGGTAAGAATGTCACTGAAAAACCGACGTATCAAGTCTTTCTTAAGCACTGTCAAGGTTTCGGTTAATAGGCGCCTATAAATGGGAAATGGCTTATGAAACGACATAATTTTACCGAGCCAAAATTTCGGTGATCAGGCGCCTAAGAACACGGAATGATTTATGGACCCTGTCAGTATTCTTGAAGGTAGAGGCGAGTGGACGTAGGCCTTGAGGGAGACCAAAGTTTGGGTGGATGGATGGTGTGAAGCAGGCGTTAGGAAGGAGAGACTTGGGTGTGGAGGTAGCGAAAGAGCGTGCGCTGAATAGGCGTAAGTGGAGAATGATTGTGAACGGATATTTTTTGGCGCTGCCCTGATGTGCTTTCTCGCCCTGGGCAGCTCGTAGAGAGACGGGATGGCTGTGGGCGGGAGGGAGGCGGTCATCATGACGCGGTTGAAGTAAACCAGTCACACTTTATTGCAGTGTCACATTGGCCATTCAATGGTATTCCTTCCACAATAGGTATGTAGTTAACACACTTTAATGCAGCGGTATTTAAAAAAAATTCTGACGAAATGAAGCCATCCTCTGTCTCCTTGCAATTCTTACGATAACAAAATATGAATGCCTAGTCAAATGTCTTAGTAGCTGCTAATACTTCTCAAAGAATACAGCAATGGAATAACATTTGGTATTTGGGAGATGAAAAACATATCCCCTAATAATAATAAGACCGAGACAGCGATGCGTCGGTCGGAAATGATAATGGAGTGGTCCCAATGATTATGAGTTAAATACTTCCTTTCAAATCAATCGTTTGAAAATACCCTTATAGCCAATCGCTTCAACAGGTATTTTCTTAAACCCTGTACGTCAACACATTGAACAGCATGCACAAAGTTAGCAGATAACAACGGCCAACGGAACATCAATAATTGAGGGTAAATAAAGAATCATATTTTCCGAAGGTTTCATTCGTTTTCATTTCAATTACAATTATTACAGGTTTCGATTTACTTGATGCTCGTGTCCAGTTTCTTTATGGACTACGATTTTAGAGCGTTTCTATTCATTTCGCGTATAATAATAATTTGCAAGAGCCATCACGAGCTGTTGTTAATACTCAGTAATAGAAAAAGAACAAGAGAACTTGTACAGTATTTTTTTTATACCGCAGCTGTTTTGTTGCGATCCCAGCTCGATGTCGCTGATGTAATCACTGTTGTCGTAGTTGTTGTCGTAGCTGTTATCGTCGCTGTTGTTGTTGTGCAGCTGTTGTTATAGCCGTTGTGATCGCTTTTGCTACTGCTGAAGTGGTCGTTGCTTTTTGAAGCCTTGTCGTCACTGTTGTAGCAGAGTTTGTCGTCGCTGTTGTTGTAGCTGTTGCTGTCGCCATCTACGTTTCTGTTTACATGTTGAGCGTCACCATGGCAGCGAGGGCGCCGGTAAGGGCAGCGTTGTAGTCGCAGGCCACCTCGTTGTGGACGTAGTCGTTACGGTCGTCAACGTAACCGTCGTTCTGCAAATACGAGGAAACAGATCTCAATAACAGATACTAGCAAGCAGCCAGCAATGAATGAAGTTACTGATATCATAATCCATGTTCTCCAATAAAGCATGAACGAGCAAGTGGCGCTGATACCAGGCACGTGAAAACTGCATATGAAAGGGAAAGAGTAGTTGAAATTAACCGTTCCCATGGGTGTACATAAATGAATAATCCTCAATAAAAATAAACGACTGAGTCTATTTTGAAAGAATTTTAAAAGAAGACAGTTTCGTTAAGACATCGTCAAATCTGTAGATCACAGTCTGACGCTGTAGGGTGCGTCTCTACGGAACTGTCACTTTTTCAAATATACTCAGTCGAATATTTCAACTGTGGGATGTTTCCTTTTTTAATATGCACGTATACCAAGTGCGCCTATAATATAT